>JAHBCN010012492.1:0-26576 GCA_019359885.1 Listronotus oregonensis
TATGTCTTTTCATAATACTGAAATACTTCATTTTAATATCTTTTTAGTTAACTTGACGTTTTAAAACTTGACATTCAGGGAAGTGTTGAGATAACAACCTTTTTTTTCTCGGTGCAGAAGGCGGACAGAACCCTTTATAGGAAAAAGGGTTCCCTGGCTTTAAACAGAAAGCGGATATGACCGTTTTCATAGGATAAGGCCGGAGATGCGGCCTCAGAAAGAACATCTGGTTCCTGTAACAAGGACCTGGTAGCTACTCACGTCACTAGACCGGGAGAGGAGGGCATGATGGATCTAATCGTCTCCTCGTCATACTCTCCAGGAGACAGGGACACCAGAACACATCAGAACATATTGTGCTCGTGTCTGGTAGCGAGGAGATGTAGAAACTCTCTCCCAATCTGGTATCGGATTCATTAGAAGTCCGATCCTATTGGGAGAAATATAAAAAGGTGTGAGCTACAATAGACCGAGCGGTCGCAGTGGAGGGCGTAAAAAGTCCACTCACTTTAAACCTACCTACCTACCTACTACCTACCAGTGTACAGAATTGTTAATCATTTAAAAAGAAAATTATAATTCTAGTTCCTATTTTTGTGTTTAAAAATTTTCTCTTACTAGGTAAAAAACTGTATTTACAAAATTCTTAAAATAGCCAAACTCGAGTAGCAAAATTGCTGTTTCAATGCAGTGGTAAAACTATTACAGCCGTTAGGCTATATGTAGGAAAATAACAAATTTATAAAGCAAAATTGGTAAAGCACAATATTCTCTCGAAGAGAAAATTTCGCTAATAGGTCGGCTAATGTAAACGAAACCTTCATTTAAAAACACTTTAATATTTTTTTCTTATACAGACTTACTTATCTTAATATTATACATCATTTTTGTTTGGGTAAAAATACTTTTACAACTTATTTTCTTGTTTCTAGGTTAACCCTATATACAGGAGTCCTGCTTCATGAACTCTACTTAGCTAATATGCTTCTAGTAAAAAGGAAATGGGACTTGGGCATTAAAACAAAAGTAAAGTCAATAAATAATATGCTTAAAGAATCTCAATATGCTATAAAACAAGCTATAAAAGTACTGGCAAATGAGAAGAATTCTCCAGCTGGTGAAAAACTTCTCAGTCTCATTCAAAGTTCCGGCAATGAGTTTGCAAAGTTTATTACGAGAAATAAAATTGACTTATCTGTTGGTGAAAAAGAGAAGAGTGTAGCTAATTGAAAATTATTAAATAAACTTAAATACACTTTTATATTTTTTTTCTTCGACATATTTGTACATTTTATCCTTCCCACAATTTTTAAAAGATTAGATAAAATATAAAGCAAGAAACGAAACATTTAAGTACATTTTTGTGTAACGTTTAGATTAGGTTTTACTAGCATACTTTTTATTGTAATTCATCATTATATGTTTTTTAATGTAAAAGTTTAACTAGCCCAGGCGCGTGCTGGAGCGCTTTTAGGGGCCAGGAAACTACCTAACACTAGGGCCCATAAGGCATCGCCAAATAATATTGATAAATGGAAAAACTATAAAACAAATTAATTCAAGCCTAATAGATATTACATAACTACAGGGTATTTATTTATGTATTTATTTATTTATTTATTTACAACTTTGGGACACTACAGAACTGTGTTCCAAACAGCGTCCACTTTTTACATTATGGTATTGGGTTTATGGAAATTTACAAAAGTATACTACATTACCTAAAACATATAAAAGATAATACATATTATGTAATTACATTTACAAAAATCGTGCACAAAAAAGTCTTTTAAGATTTGACTTAAAAGTTGCTAACGTAGCGGAGAACAACTCGATATTCTTATAATAATTATTACATGCGATTTGCATTCTAAAAAATGGAGTGTTGCATCCTAAATTTGTTCTTTGGAATGGTATGTTAAATAATTCGTGATTTCTAAGTTCTCTCAAAGGTACATTAAAATTTAATAAAGATAAAAGGAGAGGGGAGTCTATTTGATGATTAATTAGCTTAAATATTTATTATTATTTTTTAATAATAAGGGGTAATATTTTAAACTGGCGTGCAGCATCTTCAGGTAAGCAATTGGCCTTGAATGACAATACTTTAAAAAATTTATTTTGAACTGCTTGTATTCTGTTAATGTGTCCGTGTTTTCCGGATTCAAAAAAAGGCTGTTTTCATTGCAGTAAACGAGTAACCTATCGAGTACCTCCTGTCAAGGCTACTAAGACAATCATGACCAACGCCAGAAGTAACCTCAAAAGGCTCCGAATGAGACCCGTTCACCATAACAACCTGTTTCCGACCACAAATGTAGGACCACTTTAAGAGCCGGCCGCATACCCCGACCTCAGCAAGTCTCTCAAGTAATCGCCCATGGCTTATTTTATCAAAAGCCTTGCTGAAGTCAATATACACGGCATCGACCTGTTGCTGACTATCCAACGCCGCGCAGGTATCCCGTGAATAACATAGAAGATTTGTCTCCAAGGATCTATGGTGAAAAAAACCATGCTGCTGTTGAATAATTAGATTTTTTACAAAGATGAAAATATCTTCATATACTGCTTTTTCAAGCATCTTTGCAAATATATAAATTTTACTTATTGGGCAATAATTAGCAGCACAGCTCCTGTCACCAGCCTTGAAGATCGGAGTTACGTGTCCCTAAAGATTCAGAATAAATAAACTACAATGGCTTAACAAGGTTGTGCATACAATTTTTTATAAAAATGGGTGGTATCCCATCAGGTCCACTACATTTTTTTAAGTCTAAGTCCATCCATCCCGTTTATTAAGGGCCTATACCTTCGCTCGTTTTTTATAAAACTTGTTTATGTAAAAGTATTTTTAATTTTTAGGTGTGTTGTGTTTTTATGTAGAGGGAGGTGACACAAAGTTGATTGTTTTTAATATAACACCCTATATTTTATGACATGTTTAAACAGACTTTTTTCACAATATGTATAACTATGCCCCTGTGATGCAAAATAGATGTAATTTTGTTACATCTATGACTTGTCCGGGCTATTTTCGTTTAGGCTTCACTGACAGATTCAAAAATTGGTTATGAGATTTAAATTATTAGGATGTGAAACTGTAAATTCGCTCCTTAGCAACGTGGTCACAACCGTTTTAGGATGTTGTTAAGAAGTTTTTTTCTTTTTTTGTTTTTGGCTCTAGTCCCCTCAGGTTTAATTTTCCAGTACTCCCCTTACCGGACAGAGCTTTCCAGGGCTTCGTCGATGGAAAGTCAGGCTCGAAGCACCCAGAAATTTCAAAAATTTTAAAATGTATTTTAAATCGATGCAAGGCACAAATTAATGGCGGTCAAGCCAAGATCTGCTTCTGATATTGCGCATAACCGGTTTCTGTCAGTTCTCACACTTTCCGCTGCGCGCGCATCCATATTTCGGCATTAAAAAACACCTCGTGCATAACACGATAACGGGAAAACGACAGGATATAGGAATCTTTGCTCACAGCGCCTAATCCTAGAAATACAACCCCATTAAGTAGCGTCAGTCTCTCCTTGATCCCCGAGGATTAAAATCAGTTTATCGCGTGACTTCACTGATCAATGGTCAAACAGAAACTTTTTGTTAGAAAGTTATATTAAAAAGAAATATCAAGCTTTCCACGATGTTGACATATTTCGCAAGTGATTAATAGGGTTGTAAACTGGTTGATAAGAAGCTAATTATTTAAATCTTATAACCAATTTTTTATTCTGTCAGTTAAGCCAAAATGGTAAATCAGGGGCCTATACTATGTGATAAAATTGAAATTGCAATTCCATTTTCTATTCAAAAATATAATAATAAACAGGGTGTTTCATTTAATAAAAATGTAAAAAGTAACATTTGCCAACCTTGGCAACAGTGCGTAGTTTTTAAGAGTCCATTCGCGCCCCGAGAATTGGATCCAATTTGGGGTTCGGGGCATAATGATTTTCTCAAAAACGATATAAGCTATCAATAATTTTCAAAAACTATATGAAAGCCAACATTTAAATCTAGGCTTCTGCTGTAATAGTTTTTTAAATTTGAATTAGTTTCAATATTTCCTTGAGTGAAAGTCACCTAAAATGGGTATGTGTAGATACTATTTTCTCTTAACTCGACTAATATTTCAAAAATCCGTTACAGCAGGGGGATAGATTTTTCCTTACCTTTAAATGGTGTATAATTTATGTCATTTAAGTGAAACATAGTTACCGAAAAACGTTATTTCCTGGGCTTGCAATCGGAAACAACATCGCATCGATACCCAATTTGGAAGAACCTAAATAAAATATAATATTTTTAATGCGGCTATACGAAAATTGTAGTAGTGGGAGTTTGTTAGTCTCCGCCCACCGTCTCCGCGTCCTTTCGCCAGACGCCTAAGTAAATGCATTCTTAATAAAATTTTAAATTAGAATATTAAATGATCAAAAGTAATATCGTATAAAAAAGAATACGTTTTTTTTTTAAGTTAATCAGCCTCGTATTTATAGCTTTTACATTATAGTATCCATTTTGAAGATAATTTTTTATAAGTTCCAAACGGTGCATGACAGACCCATAGTCATATAATGGTTGAATTTGTCTTTGAAAGGGCTATCCAAAAATGTTATAAGATATAGGGTTTTTATTAAAACAAAACTTTGTTTCGCCACCCTGTATATAAAATCCCAACAAACCTAAAAATATCATAAAATTAAAGATACTTTTACAAAAAACACATTTTACAAAAAACTTTTTCTCGCGTAACTTATAGTTTCCAAGAAAAGGTATAGGCCCTCAATCAACAAGGTTATATAACCTTGTTGCCCTTAATAAATGAGCAAACACGTACATGTTAATATTACACAATAAAGTTTATACAAATATAAAATAGAAAAAAAAAAAAAACAATAAAGTTTATCAAGGTAAAAAAATGATTAACAATAGGGTAGATATAACAGCACGATAGGTATAGTCTGTTTCAAAGTATATCGTTATGGCTTTTGACGGACCATACCCCAATAAACCTTTAACAAATTTTTTTACCTATTGTTATTGGGTAAAATCATTTGTTCATAAGGGCAGGGTGGGCCCGGTATTTCTTGAGAACCCTTAGGCATATAAATATTTTGGCTAATATTTTAGTGGCACTGTTGAATAACCGTTTCTACTGTGCGTTTCGAAAAAATTGTTTTACGAGAATATTACTATGTCGCGTCGAAATCATTTGTCATTTGATGCAAAAAGGTTGTGAAAAAAGTGTATGAAACTTTAATCAGTAGTGGTCTAATTAAACAAGAAGCTTTAAAAGAAACCTGTCACTTACAAAAACTCCAATATCATCGATAAGGGGTATTATTAGTGAAGAATTAAAAAAAACGTAGTGATTTTCAATCTCACCGTATAGACAATAGTGATCAGGGCCTAATAAGAAGGAAAATATATTGTCTTTATAAAAAAACGAAGTTATTCCTATCTTGGATAAACTGAAAAAGAAGTAGACGAAGACGAAACCAAAAAAAAAAAAAAAAAAAAAAAAAATAAATATTAGCCGTGCCACCCTCCATAGAGTTGTTTGTAAAATGGGATTTAAATACCGCAAAATAGACAAAAGACAAGTAGAATGGGATCGCACAGATTACGCACTTGGAAGATTTAATTACCTTTAAGAAATTAAAAGATATAGGTTAAAAAACAGATCCATAATTTACCTTGATGAAACATGGTTCGATACACACGACACAGTATCCAAAGGGTGGGTTGATTCCAGTTAAAACTGTCAGACGAAAGCACCTTCAAATAAAGGAAAACGCATTACCATAATACACGCTGGTTCAGAAGACGGATTTGTCCCAAACTGCTTGCTGTTGTCTGCAAAGAATATTAAGGATTCTAGCTTGGATTATCATGAGGATACAAGTGCAGAACTTTTTAAAAACTGGTTTCAAAATTATCTTTTAAAAAATATTCCAAACAACAGTGTTATTGTCATGGATAACGCAAGCTACCACAGCCATCTGCTACACAAAGCACCAGCTTCATCAAATTCAAATACTGAAATCCAGGAATATTTGTTAGAAAATGATATTTATTTTGAATTCAGTTACAAAAAAAGCCTCTTTTGGAAGTCCTAAATTCATATGCAATTAAAAAACAATATTTATGTGATAATTTGGCTGAACAGGCTGTGCTTACTGTCTTACGGCTTCCTCCGTATCACTGTATGTTTAACTCCATAGAGCATTTGTGGAACCAAGTAAAATCAAAGATCAGAGCAGAAAATGTTACACCTACTTTAAGTCTCAGTGTTATAAATTTGATAAAAAATGTAATTACTAACATACCAGTTGAGAGCTGGAAAAATTTAGTACAGCACATTATAAAAATTAAGGACTCTTACATTTCTATCCAAAACAACATAAATCCTATTGTAATTAATCTCAATAATGACTCTGAGAGTGAAACAGAATTAGATTTAGATATTTAGATTAAAAATTTAATTATGTATAGATAATGCAGTTACAAATTTATTAAAACTTTGCATATATTTAATTTCTTAATGTAATTTTAAGATTATACTTACCTAAATAAACAATAAATTATAAATCTTTATATTAATAAAGTCCGTCCCTAATGTTCTGTCCTTTAATACCTACCGATCCGCAGTTTTATTGCTGTCGGCAGGTCTAATCCATAAATGAAGGCAAGAGCTAACACGGTATATTGTGAGACAGACTATAACTTTTAAACTTTGCTTTTCTTTTCTGTCATAACCTACCTAACTTACATCTGCAGAAATATTTGTTTATATCAGGTTCGAAGGGCATCAGAAACAAGGCTTTCAAATTCTCCTCTTAAAGGCAACTACGTGGCTTTGTTCTTAACAAATTTAATTTTAAGAACAACCTTTGTCACAATACCCATGTAAGTGGTATTATCAAAAGAAATTGTTGTCAAGTCAGGTGCAGTCCAGTTAGACAGTGATTATTAGTTCTAATTTATTATTATTATTTGGATTTAGCCTTGTCTTAGGCTTTAAGGCTTGGGAGGGTCCTTTAAAGCAACCTTACAAGGGCCCACCGGGAAACTCCCGGTATCCCGGTGGGCCAGTAGGCGCCTGAACTAACCCTATACTTAAAATACTTTTAATCATAATAAACCATGTAAAATATGGTCTGACCACTGTATACAAGATAAGGTGTGGACAAATTTTTATGATATAAATGTTGCTTTATTTATCACAAAAATGTTATTTATTATTGAAACATTTTTTTATCTACAATACCAATTAATAATTAGAGACGAAATTATGTCTATAGATTTTATTTAAACAATACACAATAACTTATACATAGATAATACAATCAAAATGTCTGTCTCAGTTTTACTAAAAAGAAAAAAATATCAAATCCGATTATAAATTTGCACTAAAACCAAATATATGTTTTGTACAATGTCATTTATTTTTTACAAGGGAATTGGTTTACCCTGATTACGGATCATAGCATACTGATTTTGCAGTATTTAGTTTTAAAATTAGGCCTTTTTATATGGGTATAGATACGTTTTTCTAAAAATATTTACATTTTTACCTTGGGATATAAAAAAATTGTGGTTATTATTTCTTATAATTATAATAAAGAAAACATGCCATTAGTATAGGGATTCAGTTTAAATATTTAACAGTGGTGTAGTTTAGTAAAAACCTAATACATTTCGTAAAATTGCCCTTAAATCTCTTATCTCATCTTTAGAGGCAGGTTTAACAGCGGTTTGCACCAGTGATACTTAGGTCAACCTTAACTTTAAGTGATACTTAAGTGTATGATTTGTTTGCACAACTTACACTTAACGGCTAACTGTCACTTAAAAAATAATACTAAGTTAAGCCGAAGATTTCTTTGGCTTAAGCGATACTTTTGTAATTTTATAACCTCAATAATAAAAAGATTTATTGTTTTGGTGGTAAAAGCGTTAAATTATTTGTGTTGAGTTTGTGAATTTTCAAAATTAATTTAAAATAAATATTTTAAATAATGACCTAATCTTGGAAATCTGGAATTGAGAAAATGCATTCTGAAAACTATTTATATAGAAAATTTTTTGTCCAGTGCATTTTGTTTGTTAATTTTGCCGTTTTCGAGTAAACAAATCAAATACATGTCGACAATACTAAGTCAACATTCAATACAATGATAGAATGGAAAAACCATTATGGGTGCAAATTTTAACCCTTTTTCAATGTAACAGATTATTATTATAAATTTTGTTGGACGAAAGTCTTGAAAAAAATCAAAAACTATCTCAAAAATTTTTTGCCCTTATTAATTTTATTCACATTTATAAAATAAAATAATCTAATTTCTTTTTTTTAAAAATTTATAGCCCGATAGATCAAGAGTTAAGAAGTTTAGGCCGTTTTTTCTATATTTTAATTCAAAAAGTCCGCCTGTAAAATTTTTTGCAATATTAAAAAAATAACTTGTATATTATAATCGTGGATTATATTTAATAAGTTTTTCCCTAACTGAAAAGTTTGGAGCCCTTTTTTTATTTTATTTTTCTCGGTTGCTGCTACTCATTATGAATGCGCACGATGGGAAAAATAACCAATTACACAAATGAAAAACCCTATTTTGTTAAAAAAAGAACTGTAAAAAACGAATTTTAACTTTTTTGGGGGAAAAAAAATTTAATTTTCGTTCAATAGGCCTTTTCATCACATTTTTTTTTGTGCGCATGCGTCAGTATCAGCCATTTTTTTCTTACTGTTTTTTGTAAACAAGCATGTTAAAGGGCCTGTAAACACTTAATTAAAATAAAAAATACTAAAGAAAGTATACTTATTGAAGAAAAAAAAATACGAAAATAAAGAAAAAAGTGCCTTAATTAGCAAATAGGTTTTTTAATCGATTATTATAATGATATCAGTACGAAAAGGAGGAAGAAGCGGTGTTGTTATGGAGTATGGGAAGAGTGATACACGCTATAAATCATTTAAATACAATACAATTTAATCAATATGACAATTGTGTCTATGTGGTAGGCCTAATTAAAATAAAGTTATAGATAATTTTTGTATAGTAAAGAAGTCATGATGCCTAACCTCTCAATCAGCTCACTTCTTTTTCCTTTTTAAAGACGTCCATGACATTTAAGCTACCTTTTTAATTGCGTACAATTATGGGCTTTAACTGAATTATAAATCAGTGAAGCACCATCAACGATTTTTTCTAGTAAATGATTTAATTGGGGAGATAATACTGCATTCCCAGCCATTGTCGATCAAAACAGTACGAAACTTTTGAATTCCCGCTATTTCAACATGGCGACTGCGCTTGCGCTTGTCACATGATGAAAAGGCCTATTTGTCTCCTTCTTCATTACTTATAATGCGGCTCTAGTGACTAAACATCAAAACTGGAATATTTTTACAATGTTGCCAAGCATTTTTAATACTTAACTAAGAAAATAATAAGTGTAACTTGTGCAAAGCTATTAATCGTTAAGGTCAACCTTAATACTAAGTGCTACTTAGTTATTGTGAACTTTTAAGGGTTAGTGGTGCAAACCGCCGTAAGTAATCTAAGTAAAAATCCATTAACATTTTTATTTTTTACAGCAAAGTATAAGGGGTGTCCCGAAATAAGTGCACAGTATTTTTAGACACATATAAGACAAAAAGTTTTTTTAAGTAACATAGCCTTTTCTCAATATCCCTAAAATAAGGTAATATTTTTCTTTGACCTTCTTAATATCTAAGGAATATAATTTTTGCCAATTTAAAAAAGTAGTTGTGACATTTTAACCATATGACAAACCGAAAATATTGCAAATTTATTGTAAACAGCTCTTGTTTCTGCTCACATGAACGAAATTTTACACCTGACAGAAATAACTACATGAGCGCAATTATAAAACGTTGCGTGATTGGTTAGAAATCGCGAAAATAAAGGTTTTGGTTAGTTTTTTTTTTATTTAGAGTACGAGGTTGGAGGAAATACCATTTTTTTTTGGATTACGACTTCTTGGAATAAGGTTATTAGTATGTAGTATATTCCCTATAAATACTGGGTGCTAATTTCAGGACATCCTGAATACTAAGCATGCCAGAGACTTTTACATAATTTTGTTAATTAATTGTATATTTAATACAGGTTACTTATAACTGACCAAATAAGCCATGCCTTATCCGACAAAAAAACAAGAGTTGTTGAAAATACTACGTGGTAGGCATGCTTTTGCTAGAAACCCTTCAACAAATGTACATGACAAGAATCAAGACATACTTCCTTTTAAAAAGGTCTAAAACATTCGTTAAATAAACAAAATGTAAAAAAATAAAAACTCTTTTCTCCTAGTATAATCGCTCATTGATTTGTAATGGTTGGTTGTAGAGAGAGGAAATTATCGATGATAAATTTTATACAAGATAGAATTGGTTAGAAACAAGGAAGTTTAAAGGTGTATGGAAGCCCAATGCTATGGCCCATTCGATCAAAAAATGTCCAGCCCAGTATGAAAATAACTGTCAGAGTTGGCCCCGCCGATTCTGCGCACTAACAAAATTCCACGAAATAATTAAATGTGTTGCCTACTTACACACTGATAAATCAGTGTGTAGTTAGGCAACACATAATACTTTTATGAGAGCCGGAGTACCGTTTTTGGTGCAAAGGCGCGCGCGGCGGTTATGAAACTATATCCGCGCTGTACCATCAACCGCCGTGGTCTCATCATTCGTCATTGTTTTGCTTTGTGTGATTATATTTTGTGGTTGCAAAAGTTTTTTGGGTTGATAAAAACCTTATTATTTTAGTGATTTTAGTGTTTATTAAATTGTGACTATAATTTTTTGTTTATTGTTTGTTACTTATAATATCGTAACAAAATGACTAGAGGTTGTATGGTTTTGTCTTGCAAATCCAAGGGTAACAAACCCGGCATTTTTTACTTTAGGCAAGTATTTCTTATATTTAAATTAGGTGCTTTTTATGAGACGTAACGTTAGGTAACCAAATAAATAATAATATATCAATTATTAATAATAGAAAATAAAAATTTCATACGAAATAGAAGTGAGAAAAGTAAGGCAATCTTAACTATCTTTTAGATGATTTCCACAAAGTTTGTGTATTTCTGTGGATTATTAAAAAGAAATAAGGTTTACATTAAGGTACTTTTATTTCATTTAATAATTTAGTACATTCTTTTAAGGGATCAAAATTATTAATTACTGGGCAGACCAGGCAAATTTTGATATATACAGGTCCCCCTAATTGAATGAAAAAAAGTACAATTTTATGTTAACGTTCCTTTTTGCTTTTCCTGTATTTGTTTAAAAAGAAATTAGATTTTTGGTTTCTTAAACTTACATTATCAACTTTTTAAGCTCGACATACTGTAGACACATAATATTTAACGGATACTGTTACAATGGATGCCTAGGTATCAAAGGTTACTAAACATTTTTAACCACTGTTATTCTGTCTCATGAATGTTTGTTATAAGTGAAAAGTATATTTTATGCCTAAAAAGCAGTTAAAATTTTTCACTTTAATGTACAACCAGAATCTTAGGATAAGATTAAACTCATTTAACTATCTTGCCCTTTTTTTAAACAAAAATTGGTGAAAGTACGAAACTATCATACAAGTTTAAAATTTTTTTAAAAAAATTTTTTTTATTTATTTACAAAGAGGAAAATACAAAACTCCCAAAATATCGATCAATAAAATAGAAGGCTGTGGGGCCATCTATCTTTTCATTTATGTCATTAAATTTTACACAATAATTTTAAATATTTATAGTAGTTGTTTATTAACAAAAATTTTAGGAAAAAAAAAAAAAAGTGAATTTTGAATTTGACATTTGATGAGTCAATTTTAAAATAGTAACAAAGAATTATGGAAGCCGGGGCCCTGACCACTTTTTTTTGGGAAAAACCCGGGGCCACCCCCTATTCCCGCTGCCCGCACCCTCAATTTTTTCCCCACGGTATTGGCTTCCTTTCATTTAAACTTCCTTGGTTAAAATTGTTAAAGATCCTTTGTTATTATGTTTTTTTTGTGGCCAATGTTTTTTTTTTTTTTTTGGGGTTGGGATCCAGAAAAGAATTTTCAAGGGGAGCAGGCCCAAACGCTCCCCTTGTATAAAACTTTTAAGAGTACTCAACAAGATTTTTTTAATTACGATTTTGCAAATAGCAATGAATAAAAAAAGCAAAAAATTTGTTTTAAAATAAACAATTCTGCAAACTGGGTAAAGTTCAGAATTCGGGATTAGGTTATTTGTTTTTTTTTTACATATATTAAAGATATCAATCTTTCAAACGCTTTTTTAAAAATAAAATAGAAATATTTGGGCTCCTCAGCAATTGTTTAAAGTGGAAATTTTTTTTATTTATTAAAACCTAAAATTTTATTTTTATAAATAAATAAAAAAACATTCCTTTTCTCCAAAAGTAATTTATTAAAAAATAGAAATTAAAATAAGAAAATAATTTCATATAAGCAATGTGCAAAAACATGATATTTCTTATTCATTGTTAACTTCGACAGCTTGTATTTTGTCGACTAATTAATTATCTAAAAACTAAGTAATTTTTTTATTGGTTAATTGGTTAATAAGCAAAGAAAAAATTCTTAACTTTAAATAATTGTAAAGCCCCAAAAATTCCAAAAAAAGGGGGTTTAATATAAAAAAACAATCAAATGTCCCCATATTCTGGACTCTACCCAGTTTGAAAAATTGCCAATTTTTTAAAATAAAATTGGACTGTAAAATTATTTTGCAAAAACTATAAAACTGCTATTAACGAAATTTGGTATGATGTTTTACCATAGCATAAGACTTTTTCTGTCCAAAGGTACTAAAAAAATCTAAAAAATTCTACAAACAACTACGTTTTGACATTTTTTTTTTGGTTACTGCTATTTTTCAGTAAGGGTAATGCATTTGTGATTTCTGACCAATCCCTTCTGGTAGGGGATTTAATAACAAAACTTTATTTTACTAAAATTACTTACTTATAAATTTGAAAGCGATTAAGGTAGATTTTTTTTTATGGTTTTTCCAGTTTTGTGTATGACCTTTGTGAGGGGGACGATATCTGGATTCTTGTTACCTCGTACTAAAAAATATATAGAAAGGGGTGGTCAAAAATCCTATCAGTCCGAGAAATATGTTTTAAAAAATACTACCCCCCACGAAAAAAAATTGAAAAATCATTTTGTGCCAGGCAAATAAAAGGGTAAAAATTGTGTTTTTTTTACGGTTTTTTTTTGGAAAATAAACTGTACCAATCGAGAACGGGTTTGAAACCTAATTTTAAATTTAGTTTAAGTGAATAAAAAAAAAATTTATAAACAAGTGCCCGTTAAATCTGGTGCTAACCCCAGGCACGACACTTTTTTTTTTGGGTTACTGTACCCATCGAGTAACCGTTTAAACTATAATCAAATTAAAGTTTAAAATTTCATTAAAAAAATTTCCCCTTTTTTTAAAAATACAAATTTTTTTAAGCCCCATGCTACCGAAAAAGAGAGATTTAACATTAGAAAAGATGCATGAAAAGCTGTCCCAAATTTTTATGCGAACATTGGGCGTCCAGTTATTGAACTAGTTCTGGTGAGTGCGAGTGTTTTGTTAAAGCATTTCAAAAGTTTTAAGTATATTTATTAATTATTGTTAAAAAAGTGCAAAAAGTGCTTCGAAACGATAACAATAAAAGGGGTGTTTTGTGTGTGGTCGTGCTAACAATTTGAAAGACTTCGATGAAGCTCATTTTTAAAAAACTAAACGTATGCACTGTTTCGTAAGAAAAAAACATAAATCACGATATTAATTAATAAAAGATGCGATATTATTAACGTTTCAAAATCAATTTACGTCAACTCTGTAGCAGAATATTTTATGAAAAATGTAAAAAATTTGATTTAACCCAACTTCCACCATGTTGAAGTCACTGAAACAAAAATTTACGAATCATTTACGTAACTTCAATGTGGCAGAATGCTACAGAAGAAACTACTCAATTTCTTACCAGAACAATGCGAATGGAGAGTAAATGAAAAAATTGAACCGCTTTGGTTCGAAGTGATCCAACACTTTAGTTGAAGACATTTTATGGTAGAACTTGATGAAGTAGAGCTTGATGAAATTGATAATTGTGACGATGATTATGATGATAATGATGATCACAACAAAAATAATGATAGTGATCATGACGATAATAACGATGATAATAATTATGAAAATAAAGGCGACCATGATGATAATCATGGCAAAAGGGACGATGATCATGACAGCAGTGACGATGATCATGACGATAATGATAATGATCATGATGATGATCATGATGATATTTAATGATAATTCCATATATATGTTTCAATGTGTATTTTTAGATATTTAAGTTTTTTATTACTTTTATTGTAGAATAATGAAAAAAATTGCATTGTATTTCATTTTTATACTTAATAAAATACTCGTATAAATAAAAAAAATACTTAAAAATCACTATAATTGTTCATTATTCATTTATTCTCAAATGTTTCTATAATAGGTTGTATAAGTAATAGAATGGGACTTGAAGAAATATAAAGTATCGTGCCAGGCATTTGTCACTAAAATAGAAGTGGCACTAAATTATTTTTTTAATAAAAATATTTAAACTTAATTTCATTATAGTTTAAAGCGGTTACTGATGGGTACATTAACACAACAAAAAAAAAAAAAGTGTGTGCCATGGGGTTTAAAAAGACCAGATTTAATAGGCACTTGTTTATAATTATTTTTTATTCAATAAAACTAAATTTTAAAATTAGTTTCAAGTGGTTACTCGATTGATACATTATGTCCAAAAAATGGACCTAGAAAAAACATAGCAATTTTATGCACCATATTTGCCCTGGCACTAAATGATTTTTTCAATAGATACAGTGAGTAGTATTATTTAAAACATATTTCATCCGGTTACTCGATAGCCGGTTTTTTGCAGCCAGCTCTTAGACTATAAATCTTGGTACAAAATACAAACAGTTATTTTAAACTAATAAACTTTTAGTTTTTAAAATCGATTAACTGAAGTGTATCTGGGAAAATTCGGTACTTGGGGGAACCTCTCATAGTGAATTTGGGGGTTTTTTGCAACTTTAGGTTGCTCTATTGTAGCAATTACATTGTTATACCCCATTACACCTTCAGCTATTGGTGTTCCCCTCTCGTAATCTTCAAATTCAGCATTTGAGAAGCAGCAGCAGCAAGTCTTCCATACAAAATCGTTAAGTTTTCTGTATACGTATATAGTTTGATTTAAGTAAGTATACAAAAATGGATTTAGCGCACAGTTAAGAAGATTTAAAGAAGTCGAAATAAATGTGATTGTCCAAATGGTATTTCCTGATGTTTTTGCTAAAAGCTTGTAAAGCCAAAATAGCCAGTACGGCATACGGCATCCAACAAAAGCAAGTATCAAAACTATAACTATCTTAAAAGTTCGGATCTTTCTCTCTACCTGAATGTTTTTCTTTTTCATATATGATTTTAAACGAGGAACGTTAGAGAGCTCAGGTGTTCCCTTTGTATGCGAAGTATATTCCGAGTCCTCAACTATTCTAGTATTGCTACTGGATGGTACAGGTTTTCTGTGCTTCCATACTAATATGGCAATTTTATAGTAGAACCAAAAAAATGTCGCAATAAGTGGTATGAAAAAAAGAATATTTGCAAAAATATAGTATAACGTAATTGCGGTTCTTGTCGTTTCTGTTCCTGTACAAAAGTAAACATCTTGGCCGTCAGGTAGTCTAAGGGGTAGATGAAAGTAGAATGTAGCCATTGGGTAGGAGATGGCTAAAATATAAAAAAAACATTAGAATATCCCAGAATCACGATAAATATACCTAAAAGAGTATAATGTACAGGGTGTCCCAAACTGGACGCGTTCTTATGGGAACAACCCTTATTTGAAGGGATAGAAAAAAATTGACCAAGGTGTCCGGAGCTCAAATTTAATGAGAAAACTACTGGCGCTAACAAAACTTTGCTATCTCTATGTTTGGCCACTAGAGGGCGTTTCTCGAATTTCGTCGATTTTTTAAATGCCCCATAACTTTCTTATTAATAAAGAAATTAATTTTGATAAAAACTTCTTAAGGCACTTTTTTCGTAGAATTCATTGCAATAGGCAGATTTTTTACAGGGCGTTTATATTTTTGTGCACCACCCCAAAATCAATTTTTTTTATATGGACCACCCTATATATTATAAGATTTTTAAGAAGCTGGTAAAATTTCCTAAATTTTGATGTATCACTTGTTATGTTTATCTTAAAAACCATTAGCAGTATTACGATTTAAAAATTAAAATAATGTGCCTACAGAAATCAACATTGCCATGACCAATGAAATGACATAGGATGCTAACATGTTATGATTAAAACAACAGATCTAAAGTTTTATGATAAGATTGCTCATAGTTAATATATTAAATTGATAATTATCTAAAACACAAACGACAACAACACACCAAAATATTAACAAAAAAACATAACTCTACCTAATCCTCATATAAAATTTTATGGAATTTAATTAACGATAATAAATAAACAAAAAAAAATAAAATTATTTTAACAGATGTTCAAATTGGTTGCCATTTTGTTGTACAAATTCTACATCTTTTTTAACAGCATTAACTGCATTAATAAGTTCTATATTGAACTCGGTTCAACGACCTGCAACGCCCTTCTAATTCTTCCGGCTATTAAAATTATTGTTTTTATAAGTAAGGTCTCTAATTCCCCCAAAAAAAAATCTAAGGAGTCAGGCCTGGTGACTGGCAGGCCATTGTATGGGTCCTTGATCCCATCCAATTTTCACCAAACTGAACAGTAAGGTAATCGTTTATGGTCCTTGCAAAATGCGCAGGGGCACCATCATGCTGGAAGAAGACTCTGGGTATCAGATTTATGGGAATATCTTCCAAGAATGGTTTAACCTGGTCCCTTAAAATATCCAAATATTGTCTAGAATTCAGCGGTTCATCATAAATGTAGGGTCCAAGGAATTGTCATCTAAAAATTCCCACCCACACATTGAAGCTTTAAAACTTCCTTGTTGGTTCTGTTTTGGGCAGTCGCATGGGGGTTTTTTAGGGACCAATGAACCCTTAAACCGATTAAAACCCGGACTACAACGAGCCTCGTCAGAACAAAACAATTTAAAACAAAATTTGGGTTATTTTATATTTTGATTTAAACCACCACAAAAACGAGTTCTTGATCAAAACCCCGGGGAAGATATTATTTAGCGGGTTCGATAAACCCAAATTTTTTTTTTTACCAAATCCTGTGGTTTTTGCTTCTGGATATGCCAGGCCTCGTTCAAGTTTTCTTGTGGAAGTTGAAACCATTATTTTCGTATAAAGTCCCCAAAATGGTTAGAGTTTTTACTTCTTTTTCTTTTTGAATTTTTTTGTTTTTGGCATAAATATGCTCTGGTTATAAAAGAGCAAATTTTTGAAGATTAGGCAAGTCTGAAACATCCCTGGGTGGTTGCTGCGCCCCGGGATATCTTTGAAAATAACAAGTTTCTTCCCGCCTGAGAAATTTTTTGTTACTTTCATGTAACATTAAACCAGTTTAACTTTCAAAATTTTATACATAATTTTAAAATTTTTCAAAAACCTTTCTTAAAAACTTTTTTTAAAATTATTTTTTTTCTACTAAAAAATAAAAAAAAAAAAAAAACATATCCCGGGCCTACTGTTTTTTTAAATATAGCAACTTTAAATATGTGGCATTAATCATAACATGTTAGCACCCCATGTCATTTTATTATCATGCAATGTTGATTTCTGTAGGCAATTATTTTAATTTTTTTAAATCGTAATACTGCTAATGGTTTCAAGATAAACATAAAAGAATACATCAAAATTTAGAAATTTTATTTCAAAATTATAATTTATAGTGGTCCATAAAAAAAAATTTATTTAGGGGGGGCACGAAAACTAAACGCCCTGTAAAAATCTGCTTATTGCAATGAATTCACAAAAAAGTGCCTTAAGAAATTTTTTTATCAAAATTTATTTTTTTAAATTAATAAGAAATTATAGGGCATTTAAAAATCAAAGAAATTTGAGAAACCCCCTTTAGTGGCCAAACATAAGAGATGGCAAAGTTCTTTTTTGGGTAGTTTTCTCTACAATTTTTGCAGACACCTTGTTAATTTTTTTCATCCCTTCAAAAAGGGGTTGTTCCCATAAGAACGCTCAGTTTGGGACACCCTGTACAGGGTGAATAAGGATGGATTGGGTTTTACCCCAAGGGGGGAGTTTGATTATAGTCCAAAAACTCTAATTCGACATAATTTTCTTATAACTAATTTACCATTTATTCAGAGAAACAAAATCGGTAAATATTTTTTTTTTGTTTTTTCATTTCTTTGAGTTAACCAAATAACTTTTTCTGATTGTATGGTTATAAAGCGTCTTTTTAGATTGTCTAAAGTTCCATGCATTTTTTTCAATCCATTTTTTGAAAAGATAGTTCAGCTCTTGTAACCCATTAATCCGCCCCATCTCATGTCATTTTTACCACACTGAACACTATAAACATTCGTAAAAAGTGTTTAAAAACTTACTATGCTATATTTAAATACCTAGGGTAACTGTAAATTTAATTTGGCAAATAAGTCATTCTCTGTTTTTGTTTTTTTGAATAATAAAACCCTTTAATTGGGCCCAAATGATTTCCCCTCCATCAAGATTTTGAATTTTCATAAGGGTGAGTGATAACGCGTTGATAAATTTACGAATGCTTACATAAAAAGTTTAAAAACCCCCTTTAGAATGCCAACAAAACGTTATTGTGTGGGTTTTTTAAATTTTAGTAGGCCCAACCGTCAAAACTGATATTTGTTAAAAATTCAAACAGCTGTTAACTTTAACAATTGCTAAGTCCAATGGGAAAATTTAAAACGCGATCATCACTCGGCCGAGTGTTTGGAAAAATAATAAAACCATAATGAAGCAGCACCATAAAAGAATTTTATTTTATTTGGGTCCAATTTTTTTGCTTTTAAAACATGAATTACATTGTGGTTTGGTCCAAAAATAAAACCCAAAAAAAGAACTAAGGTTTCAAAACTGACCTACTGGAATATACCAGCAAAGAAACTCTTAGAGTCTGGAAAAAAAATTTATTTTTTTTAAAAAAAAATAATTATGATAGCCTTGTTAAAAATTTTTTTTAAAAAAAATTTAGGGAAATAAAATATATATATATATATATATATATATATATATATATTTTTTATATATAAAAATATATATATATATATATATATATATATTTTATATATTATTTTAAATATATAAATATATATAATATATATATAATATATATATATATATATAAAATATATATATATATATATATTTTTATAATAAAATATATATATATAAAAATATATATATATATAAAAAAATATATATATATATATATATATTTATACAGTATGTCCACGGCAAAGGGGGTTGAAGAGAAAACTTTTTTTTTTTTTGATTTATTTAATTTCCTTCCTTGATAAAAACTACTACTAGGGGAGATGAAAATAAAATTTTTTGGTCATTTTTTTATACGCGGGTAAAGAAAAAGAAAACCGAGCTGACGTCTTAATAAATAAAAATGAATAAGCTTTTTTCATTTAATTAAACCCCCCACATACGTAATATAAAAGTTAGGGAATAGATAATATTAAAAAAAATTTTATCACAAATTATTAAAAGTAGCGATTTTTGGAAAAAAGATATTAGAAATTTATTCTTTTACTTTAAACAACTTTTTCTAGTAACTTATTTCCATATCTTCTAAATAAATGCACTGACTGACAAAGTTTTTATTGATCGGCGTAAAATTTGTTAATGTTTTATCCATTTTTTTTCAAGAAGTAGCAAAATTTTTTAATAGTTTTTTAAAAAAAATTAAAAATAAAAAGTTTTACTACCACCCCTTTTCCGTGGACGTCTGTAATGGAAAAGTGTTGAATAGAAAACCCTTTTTTTTTAATTTACAAAAAAGTATTTGGGTAATAAAGCTATTTTTTAAAAAGTTTGAGAAAATTTAACATATTTTATAGCGTAAAAGGGAAATGAAAAACTTAAAATGAAAAAATAAAGTCATTAAAGAAAATAGTTATTGAAAAAGCAAGTAAAAGGAAAATCTCTACTTTTTTTAAATCCCATTTCATTATTGATTAATAAATAAATTTAAACCCAATTCAAATTTTCAGTAGGTTGATGGTGAAAGGCTTTTGACCCTTTTTAATCCATTAGCCAGTATCGTCAGCTTAAATGCTATTTAAAAAAATGAAATAAATTATATCAAAAATTTAAATGATATTAAAAATAAATTAATTTTCACAAAAAAGGTAAAATTTTCAATATTAAAGGAGACTACCTTTAAATTTTAAACAATTTTTCCCTAGTAATATTTCCATATCTTCCTTCCATCTTTCCAATCTTTTGTAGAGTTATTAAAATAACTGTGGCACCCCGTTGTTAAAGGCGAAATGAAATATTTTTTAGTTTTAAATTTAAAACGTTATTTAAAAAAACTGGAGAAATGGGGTTTAAAAACGAAAACCCGGACTCAGGTATTTGTATAGCTAAATGAAATAATCGAGATATAATATACATATATTATCCTCGGCTGTCAAAAGATAAAAAAAAAAAAAAAAAAAAAAAAAAAAAAAACCCCCTTCTCCCTTTAAAATTGTTTTCAATTTTCAACAACGATAAAAATTTTAATGTTTTATCCCAATCCCCAATTTTAAAAAAAAATTTTTTTATAGTAGCTTTTTAATAAATCATAAAAAAGTTTTTTCTCTAACACCTTCCGGGGACATAAAATGTTATAAAAATATATATATATTATAATATATATATATTATATATATATATATATATATATATATATATATATTATATTATATAATAATATATATATTATATATAAATTATATATATATATATATATATATATATTATATATATATATATATATATATATATATATATATATATATATATATATATATATAATATATATATATTATATATATTATATATTATCCATATACAAATTTCAAACTAAACTTCTTTAAGGCAACCTTTGTGAAGACCGAGTGTAATTTTTTTTTTTTAGTTCGGGTTTTTGAAACATCATCAACTTTATTTTCAAAATGGACGCAATTGGGGTTTTAAAGCAGCCAAAAGTGCTTTATTCTGATTTCAACAAGTATAACATGTAATATTAAAGTATATAACCCATTATTTTAAAAAAAAAAATATTTTCTCAGTTGGCTTTAAATTTCCGAACGTCATTTTTTTTAAAACAATAAAATATTAGTAATTTGCAAAATAGAAAGCTGAGCAGACATTTTTTCAGAAATTTTCGCAAACATAGAAACCAAAACCGTTATAACAACAACACGTACAAAATTATAAAAAAAGTGAAACAAACAATGAAAAGTTAAACCAATATTCCCACTAAAAAAAGATAAAAAAGACTTAAAATTCAAAATGTTGTCCATTTTTTTCAACATATTAACGATATTTTTTTAAAAAGTCCCAACTTCCGTATGGTTGACTTAGGTATGTGGAATTTTCAACATCCCTGGTTTTTTGGGTTTTCAATGTTGTTTTAACAACATCATTTCGTTGTCGATTTTCTTCAACGTACTTCTTAGGGGCGTGGTTTTTTTAAAAATTTCCCAATTTAAGCAATTTAGAACAATTTTTGAAAGTATTTAGTTTAGAATACTGCCTTCGGAATGTTTGAAAACGTTTGAAAAAAACTAGAACACTCTTCTGCGCCAATGACGCTAGATGACATTCGCCGGAATCAAGGCCATTTAGAAAATATTTTTTTTTTGGGAGAGAGGTTATAAACTCCTAAACTATACCCTGTATACATTGTTGAAACGAATAAAAGCAATTTTTGGCTGCAAAAATCCAATATGGCACCCATATGAAAAAGAAAGTTTATGATGATTCCCTAAAACGAAGTGAAGAACGGTCGTATTCTACAAAAAAAGTTGCCCAAAGGGTTTACAGATTTGAAAATTTTTACATAAAATTAATAAAAATAAATATATTGTGTTTGTGTGTTATGGGGAAAAATATATATGGGAAATTTACAAAATATGAGGGTATACAAAAAGTAAGCCCCGATGAACCTGCAAAAAAATATTTTCAAGTTGGGGGCCTCTATTTCACCGAGGTAGGTGTAAATTAAATATAAGTTGGAGGCCTATTTTTTTACTTAATATCAAAAATAAGGAGAAGTTTGTGTAAGGTTGTTTATTCTAAAAATGTTTAGTTTTCAATATATCTTCGGTTTATTATAACAATTTTCCCATTATAAAAAAATGATACTTCTTTTTTGGAACAGTTTTTTTCCTTAGTTGGGTGGGACGGTGAATAATTTAATAACGATTATTTTTTTACGCCATTATAACTAGCTCTCATTAAAAATGAACTTTAAATTGGCAGCAAAAAATATTAAATTGTCAATATTTTAAAAACTAAAACTTTACAAAATAAACAACGCAAAAATCAATTTGCCCTTTATTTTAATGCTAAATAAGATATAATTATAAATTAGGGTTTCTATTAAAAAAATTGGCAACTTTCTCAAATTTCCCTTTAATCTTTTTTTTTTAAAAAACCTGTTTTTTTTTTTATTTAATTATTGTAAAAGCTGTTAAAGTAGGTTTTTTTAAATTTTAAATCAACAAGATTAAAAAAAATTTGGGCTTTTTACAGAAAAAAATAATAATCTTTGCGCCTGTATTTGTTTAGTATGTAATACAAGCAACACAAATGATTTAAATTTCCCAATTGGTATATTCCCTTGACAAATAATATTATGTCAAAGTCAGTTAAATGCAAAAATAAAATTTTTAGCAATTGAAAAAATAACGCCCTGGGGGCCACAAACCCAAAAAAAAAAAATTTTTAAAAATTTTATCTTATTTAAGCATTTATTACGAAAATACAAACAAAATTACAATATACTTATCATAAAAAAAATTTTATTTTAAAGTAAAACGCCAATTTTCAAAACTGACCAAATTCAATTTCAATATCCCCCGAGTTGTTGGGGTTACTTGAAAATTTTCCTTCCCCAACTCAAGGGAAGCTTTAAAACCTGGGAGCTTTACTATCACCCACGTATCCTCGCACGAAAACCTTCCAGCCCCCTTTAACCTCATTAAGTTCTGGACCTACCTCCCCTAGAATGAATTGTTGCCCGCTGAGTCTTAAACAAGACCTGTGTACGCTAGATCAGGTAAAAACCAAATATGTAGCACCCAAGGTATATTTCCAATGTATTTTTACCTAGGTTTCCCGACATCGTTCATCACGATAGCACAAAAACCCCCCCAATAGGTAAAAATTTGCAAAGAAAAAATAGTCCCAAAAATTCTTTTGTTCCCTTCATTCACCCAAAAACCAAAAGTTTCCCTTTCTTGCCCATTCCTACTTTATGGAATGTCAATAAATATATCTGGGCCCATAACACAAAATCGAAAAAATCATTTTCCGGGCCGTTCTTTTTACAAACTCCGAATACACCTATCACGAATCAACTTTATCTGCCAAATTTTTTCAAATCGGGGGCTTCTTTCAAAAGTTATAACTTGTTCCGGGGTCAGAACCTTAGACTTTTAAAAAGATATTACCCGTCTTTGAATTGTTGCAAAAAACAATTTCATTTTTCTTATCTTCCCTTTGAACCATTAATTTTTACGAAATTGAAAACGTCCAAAAGGAATTGGGAGAAATAATGGACAAATCTTGAAAATAAGCGATCAAAACGTTTCGTCAAAAAAGGTTTCGTCAGTCAGCCTAAAATGGGAAAAAATTTCTTTCTCATAACCCGCCTAGTTTTTCAGTATAGAGCTGCTTAGGGTTTAGCAGCTTTAAAAATCTTGGGGGAGATGTATTTTCCACTACTTCGGACATTTTTTGCCTCAATCAAATTTTTTATATGCTGTCTTATTGACAAATAATTAAACCATGTTCCACCATGTCGAAATTTTTTTAGGTAAATGCTGGGGGTTCATCCCACCCTTCAAATTTTTTTCTTAAAGAATATTTAGTCGGAATAAAGTTAGGCACCACGGTATTAAGGAATACTTCAACACCCCTGGGCCAAAGGCCCTCGGGGAAACACCAGACCTCAAGTTGTCCTTTTAAAATCCCTTTATACCTTTTAAATTTCTAAAAAAGAAGGGAAAGATCATAGAGAAATTGTATACCAAGAATTAAAATATTAAAAAAAGCTTATTTAAATATTCATTTAAATATTAACATTTACCAACATTTAAGAAATAAAATTCTACTTTTTCTTAAACCAATTAAAATTTAAAAACAGAATTAACTTATTTGTAGGAAAACCGTGTATTTCAACAGAACAGCAATTTTTTATATAGTTTTACTAGTTTAAGATATTAAGGTTAATAGTTTTAAAATTATTTTAATCATTGTTATAAAATCTTACCCATGACATAAGAGGCCTAATAAGTCCATATAATTCATGGCAAACGTTACAACAGTAAGGAGATCAGATAAAGCCAAGGAAATCATCCATGTTTTTTGAAGATATTTATATTTCCTAAAAAGTATAAACAAAAAAATTTATATTAGAAAAAAAGCCATTAACTTAAAATTTTAAAATAACCAAAATATTTTCACAATAAAATTATGAATAACGTTTTTTTTATATTTACAAAGCAAAAAAGGTTTAAGTAGGCATAACCAGAGAGTATTATGTGGTAAGTTCTTATATCTAAACCAAGGTGTGTGAGATACATGAGAAGACTTGATAGAGTCTGCACATTAATAAGGAAATACATAAGTTTTAAAAACAACGTACCAAAAAAACATACAGATTTTATTAAAACCTAATTATTTTTTTTACGATGTTTATTTTTAAATTTATAAGCCAGTAATAAAATCTCAAATGAATAACTAAAATTTTACATTTTTTCTTTGAGATTCACCCAAAAAAAAATTGATCCTAGAGAACTCGAGCGTATGATCGATAGTAAGCCTAAAATATATGTAACATAAATTTAGTCCAGAAAACGAAGCGGGAAAAAATGAAAAACCCGGAAATTTTTTTCCAAAAATGCATAAATTTGCATGAAAATTTGGGATTGCTTATTTTTAATTCCCTCTTCAAACCATTATGTTTTGGGTTTTTTTTTTTTTTAAAGGGGTCCCCTTTATTGCTAGAACCTATTAAACTATAGTACATTAAAGTTTTGGTTGGGTAAAATTAATTTAAATAAGTTAAAAAGTAGTATTTTATTTCTTTGAACATTATTTAAAAAAATTTCAGCCCTAACCCAACTTTAATAACTTAAAAAATATATTTATTCTAAAAATAATATTTTATACAGTGTTTTGATGAAAAAATTTGGTTTAAACCTTAACTCCCTCCTTTAAAATCTTTTTTTATGCTGAAGGGAGCTTTTTACTTTTTAAGAAAACCACCCCCATTCAAACCCAAACTTCATATTGTTTAACCAAAGGGAGCGTTTAAATAAAAATTTCATTAAATTTTTCATACAGTAAAAAAAAAGCAAAAATTTTAATTTAAAAAGCCAATTGAAAAATTGATAATTTTTGGATTTTCCTAAGTTTGAGTTAATTTTAAGATTAATAAATTAATTACAAAAATAATGTATTTATATAATAGATAAAATAATAAAAAAACATTTTTTGAACCTGATTTAATTATAACTACTCAACTTTTATGATACATACCTTTTTTTTTTAAATCTTAAATTCTAAAAAAATTATTCCTTTCCGAAAATAGGTAGATTTTGATTGGTTGCCTTAAAACCTAAAAAATTGTGTTTTTGATGAATAACAGTTAACCTTCCAAACACAACTGGGTTATGTCCCATAAATAAAAAAATCCATTTTATTTTTTTTAGCTCTTATCATACTTTGGGGTTTTTTGCCAAAAATGATTAAAAAAAGCTGATTTGATAGAGAAAATTTTAATTTTGATCGCGAATAAATCGAAAGTATGCTTGTGAATAAAATTTCATGAACATTTTTGCTTTGAAACCTTTTTCATTGATTCTAGTCAAAAAAAAATTTTTCCCCCCAAAATGGTTTGGCAAAAACCCCCCCAACCAATAAAAGGGGGCCTTTTAACAAAAAAAAGATCCTTTGGGCTATTCCCTACCTACTATCAAATTTCAAGTCATTATGCATTATTAATAGAGGCCCCGAACTTCCCCTTTCTTCGTTCCTTTCATCCCTAAGTGTTAAGACTATGGAACCCGCCTTTTTGTAGAAGTTTTCTTCTCCTCCGAATCTCCAAATTTTAAGCCCCCCGGAATAAACCCCCTCACCCCCTTAAACACCAGGGGATTATATTGGGATCCCCTTCCCTGGATGCCCAAAGGAAAAATTATATAATATAAATTTATATTATATATTATATATATATATATATATATATATATATATATTAATATATATTAATTATTTTATAATAA
>JAHBCN010012493.1:0-26476 GCA_019359885.1 Listronotus oregonensis
AAAATTTCTAATAGTTTCAATGATAACTAGGAAGGGGAGGAGAATACCAGGGGCTCCTTGGGGTACTAAATGCGCAAATATGTGTGTTGTATTAGTACATCATCCGTACGTAATAAATGAGATTCACAGTGGAAGTCTTAAAGACAGACTTATAACTAAATGACTTGTACAGGTGAAAATGTATGGAAAAAGCCCTAAAAAATTATTAAATAAAATTAATGTAAATAGAGATACAAAAATTAAGGTTCTTCCTTTAAAAGTCTCTGTTTTAATTAAGTTTTTAAATTCTTTGTGGAGAATTATAATTAGGTTAATTCATAAAATATTAATTCGAGATGGTACTAACCAAAATATAGGGGGTATAATAATAATACCAATAAAAACTCTTAGTCAGTTTAAAGACAAGTTCAAATTTGTTGCCGGATCGAAAGTTGAAAATAGATTTGCTATCATTTTCAATTTAAATGGGTTTTTTTTCTTGTAATTTTAGTGGTTTTTGGTTCATATATGAATGAGTAATAGTTTAAAATAATGAAGATTAAAAATACTGTTAGGAATATTAGATAAAGGATTAATCAGCTTATTGGGGCTATTTGTGGGATTAAAAATTATTAATGATAATAATTTTAGCTTGACAAGCTAACGTTATAATTTAACTAAATTTTTCATTAGAAGTAGATGCTAACTTACTATAAAGTGGTTTAAGAGACCAGTGCTTGCCTTCAGCCATCTAACGCTAGTTTATAGAAGAAATTCATTTTAGGAAGAAGCTAGGTGATACTCTTTCAATAACAATTGGCATAAATCTATGGTTTGCTCCACAAATTTCGGAGCATTGCCCAAATAATAATCCTGTTCGGTTGATTGTAAAGGTTGCTTGGTTTAGTCGTCCAGGGGTGGCATCAATTTTTATGCCTAAGGATGGGATTGCTCATGAGTGAATTACATCTGCTGATGTAACAATTAATCGAATTTTTGTTATGTAGGGAATAACTAAACGGTTATCTACATCCAGGAGGCGGAAATTAAAGGACTTGAGTTCGTTTGAGGGAATCATATAGGAGTCAAATTCAATATTTTTATAGTCTGAGTATTCATAAGATCAGTATCATTGATGACCAATAACTTTCACTGAAATTATTGGGTTGCTAACTTCATCTATAATGTATAATAATCGTAATGATGGAAGGGCAATTAGAATTAAAGTGGCAGCAGGTAATATAGTTCAAATTATTTCGGTTAGCTGCCCTTCTAGGAGGTAGCGGTGAGTGAATTTATTGAATAGCATTCTTACTAGTATTTGTCTAACTAGAATAGTGATTATGACTAGAATTGTTATTGCGTGGTCATGAAAAAATAAAAGCTGTTCTATTAAAGGGGAATTTCTGTCTTGAAGGAGAATAGTTTTTCATGTTGAAATTTCTAAAAAAGTTTAAACTTTATACTTGGGGTTTAAATCCATCGCACTATTCTGCCACATTAGAATACTGAAACTGCAGGTAGTTCTAAGAATCTATGTTCTGCAGGTGGGAAGAATTGTAGTCATTCAATAAATGTAGACATCCTTGATGATGATAGATTAAATCGTTTGACTGCAAAGGCTTCTCACAAGATAAAAATGAAATAAAATACTCCTATTAGGGAAATTAAACTTCCAATTGATGAAATAGAATTTCATAGAGTATAAGCATCTGGATAATCAGAGTAGCGTCGTGGTATACCTGATAGGCCTAGAAAATGTTGGGGAAAAAATGTTAAATTTACTCCAATAAATATTACTAGGAATTGTGTTTTTAGGTATTTATTATTTAAGGTTAATCCTGTAAATAAAGGAAATCATTGAACAATCCCTGCTAAAATTGCAAATACAGCCCCTATGGAGAGTACATAGTGAAAGTGGGCTACAACATAGTATGTGTCATGAAGGATGACGTCAATTGAAGAGTTGGCAAGGACAATTCCTGTTAAACCTCCTATTGTAAATAGAAAAATGAAACCTAATGATCATAATGATCTAGGGTTAAAAGAAATTCGAGCTCCATGGTAAGTCGCAAGCCATCTGAAGACTTTAATACCTGTAGGTACCGCAATAATCATAGTGGCTGAAGTAAAGTAGGCTCGTGTGTCAACATCTATTCCTACTGTAAATATGTGGTGGGCTCATACTACGAATCCTAAGAACCCAATTGTTATTATTGCATAGATTATTCCTAATACTCCAAAAGATTCTTTTTTTTCTTTCGTGACTGATAATATGGGAAATTTTTCCCAAAAACCTGGTAGAATTAGAATGTAAACTTCTGGGTGACCAAAGAACCAGAATAAATGTTGATATAGAATCGGGTCACCCCTCCTGCTGGATCAAAAAATGAGGTATTAATATTTCGATCAGTCAATAGTATTGTAATTGCTCCTGCTAGGACTGGAAGAGACAGAAGTAAGAGGATAGCAGTAATTTCTACTGCTCAGATAAATAGAGGTATTCGATCGGGGGTTATGCCTTCGGGAAATATGTTAATAGCTGTGGAGATGAAGTTGATAGCTCCTAGAATGGAAGAAACACCTGCTATATGTAGTCTGAAAATTGCAAGATCTACTGAGGATCCTTCATGAGCAATATTTCCGGATAAGGGAGGATATACCGTTCAACCGGTACCGGCTCCTTTATTAACAATTCTTCTTATTAATAGAAGCGTTAGGGAGGGAGGGAGTATTCAAAATCTTATATTGTTTAGCCGGGGAAAGGCTATATCTGGAGCTCCTAGTATTAGGGGCACAAGTCAGTTTCCGAATCCTCCGATTATTATAGGTATTACTATAAAAAAATTATAATAAAAGCGTGGGCTGTTACAATAGTATTGTAAATTTGATCATCTCCAATTAGAGAGCCCGGCCTTCCTAATTCTGTTCGAATTAAAATTCTAAGTGAAGTTCCCACTATTCCCGCCCAAGTCCCAAAGATGAAGTATAATGTGCCAATATTTTTGTGGTTGGTCGAGTAAAATCATTTATTCGGTAAAATGGCTGAGGTTAGGCAGTAAATTGTAAATTTACTAACGAAATTTATATTTCTTTTATCAAAGCTATATAGTCTATATAGGATAATAAATTGCAAGTTTATAGGAAAATTTAAATTTTATAGCTTAAAGATTAGAAAATTTTCTATTTTTGACTTTGAAGGTCAATAGTTTAGTTAACTTAAATCTTTAGAGAGAGGAGTCAACGATTCTGCAGGCAATTAGTCCGAATAAAGATACTAAATTAAGAAAAAAATGAAAATAGCTGATTTTATTAAAAAGTATGATTAAAGATTCTTGGCTATTGATGGTGAATGATGAAAAGGTGATACGTAGATAAAAATACAATCTAATTAAAGTTAATACAATTAGGATACCTGCAAGGGTGTAGTAGTCATTGGCAATTATATTATTGATGGTGGTTCATTTTGGAAAAAACCCTAAGAATGGGGGTAATCCCCCTAAAGATAGGAAGTTTAGTATAAAAAAAATTTTAATTTTTTTTCTTTTGGTAAATACATTAATTAGTTGTCCAATAAAGAAGATGTTGAAATTTTTAAAAATTAATACGATATTTATGTTGATAAAGCAGTATGCTAAAAAATAATATTTTCAGATAGTGACAGAGTCTATTAATGTAGCTATTATTCATCTAATGTGATTGATTGAAGAATAAGCTAGAATTTTTCGAGTGCAAGTTTGGTTTAAGCCTTGCAGCCCTCTAATTATAGAAGAGATAATAATGATGATTGTAAAAAATAAGATGTGATTTTTAATTTGATAGGCTAAAAGAATTATAGGGGCAATTTTTTGTCAGGTTAATATTAGAAGGACAAAATCTCAGTTTAGACCTCTTAAGGCTTCGGGGAATCAAAAGTGAAAGGGGGCGGCCCCTATTTTTATTAGTAGTGCAGATCCTGTTAAAATTGATTCAAGAATTCAAGCTTCTTCAAAAATGTGTCTTTTTATGAATATAAATAAAATTACGGAGAATAATAGAAATATAGAAGCTATTACTTGGGTAATAAAGTATTTTATTGCTGATTCTGCTGGGTAACTATTTTTTAAGTTTTTTAATAGGGGGATTAGTGACAATAAATTAATTTCAAGGCCGATTCAGGCTGAAAATCATGAAAAAGATGAAATAGAAATAAGGGTGCCAATGATTATTGAGTTAAAGAATAGGATTTTGTAAGTATTTATAATTAAAGAGGAAAGGACTGAAACCTTTATAAATGGGGTATGAACCCAGTAGCTTAGTTAGCTTACCTTTTTATATTTTAGTATATGATGTACCTAAGTTTTTGATTCTTAAAGAAATAGTTTAATTCTATTAAATATAATTATATAGTACTAGAATTAATTAACTAGAACGATTATGCATTTAAAATTTATAATTTACTTGAAATTTTAACAAATTATTTAGGGATTTTTATTAGGTTTGATGAAAAATTTTGAAAAATATACTAAGTCCCAAAATTTTTAGAATTTGATAGGATTTTGTGAGGAGGAAAAAAGTTTTTTGGGCATATAGGTTGTTTTAGTAGGCTTGAAAGGCAATTTCATGCAAAACCTTCAGGGAAGTGTCCAGGAATCTGAAACACTCACAAGGCTTTTCCCATGTAGCTGCTCTTTTTCACCACCAGACGTGCTGTAATCTGGTAGCTTGAAAGGCAATTTCATGCAAAACCTTCAGGGAAGTGTCCAGGAATCTGAAACACTCACAAGGCTTTTCCATGTAGCTGCCTTCCTACCACCAGACCCAGACGTGCTGTAATCTGGTAGCTTGAAAGGCAATTTCATGCAAAACCTTCAGGGAAGTGTCCAGGAATCTGAAACACTCACAAGGCTTTTCCCATGTAGCTGCTCTTTTTCACCACCAGACGTGCTGTAATCTGGTAGCTTGAAAGGCAATTTCATGCAAAACCTTCAGGGAAGTGTCCAGGAATCTGAAACACTCACAAGGCTTTTCCATGTAGCTGCCTTCTCCACCACCAGACGTGCTGTAATCTGGTAGCTTGAAAGGCAATTTCATGCAAAACCTTCAGGGAGTGTCCAGGAATCTGGGAAAACTCACAAGGCTTTTCCATGTAGCTGCTCTTTTCACCACCAGACGTGCTGTAATCTGGTAGCTTGAAAGGCAATTTCATGCAAAACCTTCAGGGAGTGTCCAGGAATCTGGAACACTCACAAGGCTTTTCCATGTAGCTGCTCTTTTTCACCACCAGACGTGCTGTAATCTGGTAGCTTGAAAGGCAATTTCATGCAAAACCTTCAGGGGAGTGTCCAGGAATCTGAAACACTCACAAGGCTTTTCCATGTAGCTGCCTTCCTACCACCAGACAGACGTGCTGTAATCTGGTAGCTTGAAAGGCAATTTCATGCAAAACCTTCAGGGAGTGTCCAGGAATCTGGAACACTCACAAGGCTTTTCCATGAGCTGTCTTCCTACCACCAGACCCAGACGTGCTGTAATCTGGTAGCTTGAAAGGCAATTTCATGCAAAACCTTCAGGGGTGTCCAGGAATCTGAAACACTCACAAGGCTTTTCCCATGTAGCTGCTCTTTCACCACACCAGACGTGCTGTAATCTGGTAGCTTGAAAGGCAATTTCATGCAAAACCTTCAGGGAGTGTCCAGGAATCTGAAACACTCACAAGGCTTTTCCATGTAGCTGCCTTCCTACCACCAGACCCAGACGTGCTGTAATCTGGTAGCTTGAAAGGCAATTTCATGCAAAACCTTCAGGGGAGTGTCCAGGAATCTGAAACACTCACAAGGCTTTTCCATGTAGCTGCTCTTTTCACCACCAGACGTGCTGTAATCTGGTAGCTTGAAGGCAATTTCATGCAAAACCTTCAGGAGAGTGTCCAGGAATCTGGAACACTCACAAGGCTTTTCCCATGTAGCTGCTCTTCTCACCACCAGACGTGCTGTAATCTGGTAGCTTGAAAGGCAATTTCATGCAAACCTTCAGGGAGTGTCCAGGAATCTGGAACACTCACAAGGCTTTTCCATGTAGCTGCCTTCCTACCACCAGACCCAGACGTGCTGTAATCTGGTAGCTTGAAAGGCAATTTCATGCAAAACCTTCAGGGAAGTGTCCAGGAATCTGAAACACTCACAAGGCTTTTCCCATGTAGCTGCCTTCCTACCACCAGACCCAGACGTGCTGTAATCTGGTAGCTTGAAAGGCAATTTCATGCAAAACCTTCAGGGAGTGTCCAGGAATCTGAACACTCACAAGGCTTTTCCCATGTAGCTGCTCTTTTCCACCACCAGACGTGCTGTAATCTGGTAGCTTGAAAGGCAATTTCATGCAAAACCTTCAGGGAGTGTCCAGGAATCTGGAACACTCACAAGGCTTTCCATGTAGCTGCTCTTTTCACCACCAGACGTGCTGTAATCTGGTAGCTTGAAAGGCAATTTCATGCAAAACCTTCAGGGAGTGTCCAGGAATCTGAACACTCACAAGGCTTTTCCATGTAGCTGCCTTCTACCACCAGACCCAGACGTGCTGTAATCTGGTAGCTTGAAAGGCAATTTCATGCAAAACCTTCAGGGGAGTGTCCAGGAATCTGAAACACTCACAAGGCTTTTCCATGTAGCTGCCTTCCTACCACCAGACCCAGACGTGCTGTAATCTGGTAGCTTGAAAGGCAATTTCATGCAAAACCTTCAGGGAAGTGTCCAGGAATCTGAAACACTCACAAGGCTTTTCCCATGTAGCTGCTCTTTTTCACCACCAGACGTGCTGTAATCTGGTAGCTTGAAAGGCAATTTCATGCAAAACCTTCAGGGGAGTGTCCAGGAATCTGAAACACTCACAAGGCTTTTCCATGTAGCTGCTCTTCCTACCACCGACCCAGACGTGCTGTAATCTGGTAGCTTGAAAGGCAATTTCATGCAAAACCTTCAGGGAGTGTCCAGGAATCTGAAACACTCACAAGGCTTTTCCATGTAGCTGCTCTTTTCACCACCAGACGTGCTGTAATCTGGTAGCTTGAAAGGCAATTTCATGCAAAACCTTCAGGGAGTGTCCAGGAATCTGGAACACTCACAAGGCTTTTCCCATGTAGCTGCCTTCCTACCACCAGACCCAGACGTGCTGTAATCTGGTAGCTTGAAAGGCAATTTCATGCAAAACCTTCAGGGGAGTGTCCAGGAATCTGGAACACTCACAAGGCTTTTCCATGTAGCTGCCTTCCTACCACCAGACCCAGACGTGCTGTAATCTGGTAGCTTGAAAGGCAATTTCATGCAAAACCTTCAGGGGAGTGTCCAGGAATCTGAAACACTCACAAGGCTTTCCATGTAGCTGCTCTTTTTCACCACCAGACGTGCTGTAATCTGGTAGCTTGAAAGGCAATTTCATGCAAAACCTTCAGGGAAGTGTCCAGGAATCTGAAACACTCACAAGGCTTTTCCCATGTAGCTGCTCTTTTTCACCACCAGACGTGCTGTAATCTGGTAGCTTGAAAGGCAATTTCATGCAAAACCTTCAGGGAGTGTCCAGGAATCTGAAACACTCACAAGGCTTTTCCATGTAGCTGCTCTTTTTCACCACCAGACGTGCTGTAATCTGGTAGCTTGAAAGGCAATTTCATGCAAAACCTTCAGGGAGTGTCCAGGAATCTGAAACACTCACAAGGCTTTTCCATGTAGCTGCTCTTTTCACCACCAGACGTGCTGTAATCTGGTAGCTTGAAAGGCAATTTCATGCAAAACCTTCAGGGAGTGTCCAGGAATCTGAAACACTCACAAGGCTTTTCCCATGTAGCTGCTCTTTTTCACCACCAGACGTGCTGTAATCTGGTAGCTTGAAAGGCAATTTCATGCAAAACCTTCAGGGGAGTGTCCAGGAATCTGGAACACTCACAAGGCTTTTCCATGTAGCTGCTCTTTTTCACCACCAGACGTGCTGTAATCTGGTAGCTTGAAAGGCAATTTCATGCAAAACCTTCAGGGGAGTGTCCAGGAATCTGAAACACTCACAAGGCTTTTCCATGTAGCTGCTCTTTTTCACCACCAGACGTGCTGTAATCTGGTAGCTTGAAAGGCAATTTCATAGAAAGTTTGCTGCTTCGTGGGGGGTTGAAGTTTAAATTTTTTTATTTTTTAGAAGAATTTACGAGGATTTGGCCTAATCCAGGTAATTTTTAAATTTTGGGGCGGAGATGGGCTAATGAAAATAGCAGTCGCTATGTAATCTATCCCATCAAAATAGCCCTTTCTCAGGCATTTCATTTAAGGTTGCCCGGGGAGGCTCTTTTTTCTTTTTAAGAAAACTAGATTTTTATAACATAAAAATCTATAAAAGACATTTTCCGTACAAAGGAAATTTTTCAAAATTTTCAAAATTTTTCAAAATTTTTTAAAATTGGCCACTTTTTTGCATTTTTTTGCACATTTTTTTTCAAAAAATAGGCCGATTTTTGTTCACATGAATTTATTCACTACTAAGAAATTTCAAACAAAAGGTTGATCCTGAATCTGGAAATGTTTTTTAGGTTTTAAACTTCATAAATGTTTACTGTCATTATAGATATATATATTTATGTTGAATAATACTAATGACTACCTATACGGAAATATTTATCGATATAAGTCGTCTCACGTATATAAGATTTAAGGGGTGTATAGAATTAAATACCTCAACATAAAACTTCACTACTGAAACCCGTGCATATTTAGACATATTATCTATGAATACATTCAGTCCGCTTGAAAAAGGGGGGGGTTTAACCAGAAATTTATCGAAGATAGTATTAAGAGATTGACTATAAATATATAAATATTTAATTGATCAATGTTTCGATATACTGGATTATTAAAGTATATTATAAATTACTAATATTAATATATAAACATCCTTAATCTATCGTCGAAAATACATTTCTTACAATAAATTAAACTTTACTTATTTTATATAAGATATTGAAAAAACAATATAAAATAAATATTTTATATAATAAGTAAAAATTAATAAAAAAAAAAAAAAAACTACTTCAATTTAATATAAATATACTTTTCATATAATTGAAAATATATTAAAATACAATGTAATTATTATATTTTTAAAGTATTTAAACCCACCTATAATAAGCTTTTATTAAGGCGCGCGCCCGCGAGAGGGACAATGGAAGGAAAAATTTTTGTCCTAATTTCTGATTTTTAGTTTTTTTTAGTATTTAGTAAGAAATAGGAGTTTTTATTCAATTATCTAATAGTTATGTCATAAACGACTTTTTTTTATAAAATAAAAAAGCAAAAAATTTCGGAGCTTGACTCCAAAAATCCCAATGCGATTCAGCGCAAACGAGAATCGGGAAGTCTAAAATTAATTAACCGGGTATCTCGGATAGAAATCGTGGACAAAATTTTTCTCTGAAAAAGGTGTTTATTTTTTTAAACAGACTTTTCAGACAGTCATTTTGACCCTCGGCGGAGCTCTCGGAAATTTCTGGAATTTTTGGAATTTTTTTTTGTTAGGAAAACCTGTTTATTTGACTTTTTTTTTGTTAGGAAAAAGTGTTTAGAGGCGAGAAAAGTTGACAGTCTGGGAAATGTGTTTATTTTGCTAGTCTCAAAATTTTGTTTGAGGGCTTTTTTTTTGCTTGAAGGACTTTTCTGTTTATTTTTGCTTGAAGGGAAAGTGTGTTTTAAATTTGTTAGTCTGTAATTTGTGTTTATAACTTTTTAAAACACCAAATCCAGACAAAGGTAAAAATTTTTTGCTTTGTTTGAAAACTTTATTTATTTTTTTAGTTAAAATTTTGAGGGGAAAATCTGTTTAATAAATCGGTTGATAGGAATTAGTGTTTTAAAAAGCTAAAACCGCCTTCTTTTTTTTTGAAAATTGGGGAAGTGGTTCTAATATGAGTTAACTTTTGGTCTAAAAATTAAAAAATGGGTCAACAAACAGGAATGCCAGACAACGAGGGTAAAACACACTTTTCCGTAAAATGTAAATTTGGGTTGATACATTGAGAATCCTTACTAAGCCTTACAGTAAACAGATTTTTCATAATAGGGATTTAATTTGCTTGTTTGGGAATTTTGTTTAGGGGATTTTAATTTTTGTGTCGAAAATTTAGGGAGTTTATTTGGGTTTTTAAGTTTGCTGCTGAAAATTTGGGGGTTTACTTGAGTTTTGAATTTTGGTGCTTAAAATTTGGGGGTTACTTGAGTTTTGGATTTTGGTGCTTAAAATTTAGGGGGTTTACTTGGCGGTTGAAGCTTGGTGCTGAAATTTTAGGGGAGTTTACTTGAGTTTTGAATTTTGGTGCTGAAAATTAGGGGGGTTATTGTTGATTAGTAGGGAAGGCTGTTTATATCTTGGCCAAGATACAAGCAGGTTTTCCTAACAAAAATTAAAAACTATTGTTTTATGCCGGGGGGCTTATTCAATAAAAGGTGCTTTCACTAGGTACGATGCTAAAAATGTGGCTTGCGACGCCACTGGTTTTTGTGAAAGATAGGTTTGGCTAGGCTGAAGGAGGTGCTGTGCTAGCTTCTGGGGCTGCCAAATTAAGTTACATATTGAGATTTCTGTTGAGCTGGGTATTATTGACTGACCAAAAGACGGGGAGCTAGTTTCATTTTGGCTGAATTATAAACAGGTTTTCCTAACAAAAATTAAAAATTATTGTTTTATGCCGGGGGCTTATTCAATAAAAGGTGCTTTCACTAGGTACGATGCTAAAAATGTGGCTTGCGATGCCACTGGTTTTTGTGAAAGATAGGTTTGGCTAGGCTGAAGGAGGTGCTGTGCTAGCTTCTGGGGCTGCCAAATTAAGTTACATATTGAGATTTCTGTTGAGCTGGGTATTATTGACTGACCAAAAGACGGGGAGCTAGTTTCATTTTGGCTGAATTATAAACAGGTTTTCCTAACAAAAATTAAAAATTATTGTTTTATGCCGGGGGCTTATTCAATAAAAGGTGCTTTCACTAGGTACGATGCTAAAAATGTGGCTTGCGATGCCACTGGTTTTTGTGAAAGATAGGTTTGGCTAGGCTGAAGGAGGTGCTGTGCTAGCTTCTGGGGCTGCCAAATTAAGTTACATATTGAGATTTCTGTTGAGCTGGGTATTATTGACTGACCAAAAGACGGGGAGCTAGTTTCATTTTGGCTGAATTATAAACAGGTTTTCCTAACAAAAATTAAAAACTATTGTTTTATGCCGGGGGCTTATTCAATAAAAGGTGCTTTCACTAGGTACGATGCTAAAAATGTGGCTTGCGATGCCACTGGTTTTGTGAAAGATAGGTTTGGCTAGGCTGAAGGAGGTGCTGTGCTAGCTTCTGGGGCTGCCAAATTAAGTTACATATTGAGATTTCTGTTGAGCTGGGTATTATTGACTGACCAAAAGACGGGGAGCTAGTTTCATTTTGGCTGAATTATAAACAGGTTTTCCTAACAAAAATTAAAAATATTGTTTTATGCCGGGGGCTTTTCAATAAAAGGTGCTTTCACTAGGTGATGCTAAAAATGTGGCTTGCGAGCCACTGGTTTTTGTGAAAGGGGTAGTAAAGAGGTGCTTGAGCTCAGGCTGCCAAATTTAGTTACATTGAGACTGTTCTGGGTATTGCTGCCAAAACGAGCTTTGCATTTCTATATGGAACTTTTTTTGACGTCCTGAGAAATATACTGGTATTTCTATTAGGTACTAAATTTCGAGGGTTTTCAAAAATCCTGAAATTTTTGGAGCTTTTACGGCAGTTTGCTATTAGGGTAATTTTTCTGAGCTCAGGAATGCAGAAATTTTCAGCACCTACTAGGCAATTCCTGTTTGTCCCAGAAAGCTTGCATTTTTCTGGAACTTTTTTGACGTCCTGAGAAATATACTGGTATTTCTATTAGGTACTAAATTTCGAGGTTTTCAAAAATCCTGAAATTTTTGGAGCTTTTACGGCAGTTTGCTATTAGGGGGTAATTTTTCTGAGCTCCAGGAATGCAGAAAATTTCAGCACCTACTAGGCAATTCTTGTTTGTCCCAGAAAGCTTGCATTTTTCTGGAACTTTTTTGACGTCCTGAGAAATATACTGGTATTTCTATTAGGTACTAAATTTCGAGGTTTTCAAAAATCCTGAAATTTTTGGAGCTTTTACGGCAGTTTGCTATTAGGGGGTAATTTTTCTGAGCCCCAGGAATGCAGAAAATTTCAGCACCTACTAGGCAATTCTTGTTTGTCCCAGAAAGCTTGCATTTTTCTGGAACTTTTTTGACGTCCTGAGAAATATACTGGTATTTTTGTTAGGAAAACCTGTTTATAATTCAGCCAAAATGAAACTAGCTCCCCGTCTTTTGGTCAGTCAATAATACCCAGCTCAACAGAAATCTCAATATGTAACTTAATTTGGCAGCCCCAGAAGCTAGCACAGCACTCCTTCAGCCTAGCCAAACCTATCTTTCACAAAAACCAGTGGCATCGCAAGCCACATTTTTAGCATCGTACCTAGTGAAAGCACCTTTTATTGAATAAGCCCCCGGCATAAAACAATAATTTTTAATTTTTGTTAGGAAAACCTGTTTATAATTCAGCCAAAATGAAACTAGCTCCCCGTCTTTTGGTCAGTCAATAATACCCAGCTCAACAGAAATCTCAATATGTAACTTAATTTGGCAGCCCCAGAAGCTAGCACAGCACCTCCTTCAGCCTAGCCAAACCTATCTTTCACAAAAACCAGTGGCATCGCAAGCCACATTTTTAGCATCGTACCTAGTGAAAGCACCTTTTATTGAATAAGCCCCCCGGCATAAAACAATAATTTTTAATTTTTGTTAGGAAAACCTGTTTATAATTCAGCCAAAATGAAACTAGCTCCCCGTCTTTTGGTCAGTCAATAATACCCAGCTCAACAGAAATCTCAATATGTAACTTAATTTGGCAGCCCCAGAAGCTAGCACAGCACCTCCTTCAGCCTAGCCAAACCTATCTTTCACAAAAACCAGTGGCATCGCAAGCCACATTTTTAGCATCGTACCTAGTGAAAGCACCTTTTATTGAATAAGCCCCCCGGCATAAAACAATAATTTTTAATTTTTGTTAGGAAAACCTGCTTGTATCTTGGCCAAGATATAAACAGCCTTCCCTACTAATCAACAATAACCCCCCTAATTTTCAGCACCAAAATTCAAAACTCAAGTAAACTCCCCTAAAATTTCAGCACCAAGCTTCAACCGCCAAGTAAACCCCCCTAAATTTTAAGCACCAAAATCCAAAACTCAAGTAACCCCCCAAATTTTAAGCACCAAAATTCAAAACTCAAGTAAACCCCCCCAAATTTTCAGCAGCAAACTTAAAAACCCAAATAAACTCCCTAAATTTTCGACACAAAAATTAAAATACCCAAACAAAATTCCCAAACAAGCAAATTAAATCCCTATTATGAAAAATCTGTTTACTGTAAGGCTTAGTAAGGATTCTCAATGTATCAACCCAAATTTACATTTTACGGAAAAGTGTGTTTTACCCTCGTTGTCTGGCATTCCTGTTTGTTGACCCATTTTTTAATTTTTTTAGACCAAAAGTTAACTCATATTAGAACCACTTCCCCCCAATTTTCAAAAAAAAAAGAAGGCGGTTTTAGCTTTTTAAAACACTAATTCCTATCAACCGATTTATTAAACAGATTTTCCCCTCAAAATTTTAACTAAAAAAAATAAATAAAGTTTTCAAACAAAGCAAAAAATTTTTACCTTTGTCTGGATTTGGTGTTTTAAAAAGTTATAAACACAAATTACAGACTAACAAATTTAAAACACACTTTCCCTTCAAGCAAAAATAAACAGAAAAGTCCTTCAAGCAAAAAAAAAGCCCTCAAACAAAATTTTGAGACTAGCAAAATAAACACATTTCCCAGACTGTCAACTTTTCTCGCCTCTAAACACTTTTTCCTAACAAAAAAAAAAGTCAAATAAACAGGTTTTCCTAACAAAAAAAAAATTCCAAAAATTCCAGAAATTTCCGAGAGCTCCGCCGAGGGTCAAAAATGACTGTCTGAAAAGTCTGTTTAAAAAAATAAACACCTTTTTCAGAGAAAAATTTTGTCCACGATTTCTATCCGAGATACCCGGTTAATTAATTTTAGACTTCCCGATTCTCGTTTGCGCTGAATCGCATTGGGATTTTTGGAGTCAAGCTCCGAAATTTTTTGCTTTTTTATTTTATAAAAAAAAAAGTCGTTTATGACATAACTATTAGATAATTGAATAAAAACTCCTATTTCTTACTAAATACTAAAAAAAACTAAAAAATCAGAAATTAGGACAAAAATTTTTCCTTCCATTGCCCCTCTCGCGGGCGCGCGCCTTAATAAAAGCTTATTATAGGTGGGTTTAAATACTTTAAAAATATAATAATTACATTGTATTTTAATATATTTTCAATTATATGAAAAGTATATTTTATATTAAATTGAAGTAGTTTTTTTTTTTTTTTTATTAATTTTTACTTATTATATAAAATATTTATTTTATATTGTTTTTTCAATATCTTATATAAAATAAGTAAAGTTTAATTTATTGTAAGAAATGTATTTTCGACGATAGATTAAGGATGTTTATATATTAATATTAGTAATTTATAATATACTTTAATAATCCAGTATATCGAAACATTGATCAATTAAATATTTATATATTTATAGTCAATCTCTTAATACTATCTTCGATAAATTTCTGGTTAAACCCCCCCCTTTTTCAAGCGGACTGAATGTATTCATAGATAATATGTCTAAATATGCACGGGTTTCAGTAGTGAAGTTTTATGTTGAGGTATTTAATTCTATACACCCCCTTAAATCTTATATACGTGAGACGACTTATATCGATAAATATTTCCGTATAGGTAGTCATTAGTATTATTCAACATAAATATATATATCTATAATGACAGTAAACATTTATGAAGTTTAAAACCTAAAAAAACATTTCCAGATTCAGGATCAACCTTTTGTTTGAAATTTCTTAGTAGTGAATAAATTCATGTGAACAAAAATCGGCCTATTTTTTGAAAAAAAAATGTGCAAAAAAATGCAAAAAAGTGGCCAATTTTAAAAAAATTTTGAAAAATTTTGAAAATTTTGAAAAAATTTCCTTTGTACGGAAAATGTCTTTTATAGATTTTTATGTTATAAAAATCTAGTTTTCTTAAAAAGAAAAAAGAGCCTCCCCGGGCAACCTTAAATGAAATGCCTGAGAAAGGGCTATTTTGATGGGATAGATTACATAGCGACTGCTATTTTCATTAGCCCATCTCCGCCCCAAAATTTAAAAATTACCTGGATTAGGCCAAATCCTCGTAAATTCTTCTAAAAAAATAAAAAATTAAGCTTCAACCCCCCCCACGAAGCAGCAAACTTTCTATGAAATTGCCTTTCAAGCTACCAGATTACAGCACGTCTGGTGGTGAAAAAGAGCAACTACATGGAAAAGCCTTGTGAGTGTTCCAGATTCCTGGACACTCCCCTGAAGGTTTTGCATGAAATTGCCTTTCAAGCTACCAGATTACAGCACGTCTGGTGGTGAAAAAGAGCAGCTACATGGGAAAAGCCTTGTGAGTGTTCCAGATTCCTGGACACTCCCCTGAAGGTTTTGCATGAAATTGCCTTTCAAGCTACCAGATTACAGCACGTCTGGTGGTGAAAAGAGCAACTACATGGAAAAGCCTTGTGAGTGTTTCAGATTCCTGGACACTCCCTGAAGGTTTTGCATGAAATTGCCTTTCAAGCTACCAGATTACAGCACGTCTGGTGTGAAAAAGAGCAGCTACATGGGAAAAGCCTTGTGAGTGTTTCAGATTCCTGGACACTCCCCTGAAGGTTTTGCATGAAATTGCCTTTCAAGCTACCAGATTACAGCACGTCTGGTGGTGAAAAAGAGCAGCTGCATGGAAAAGCCTTGTGAGTGTTTCAGATTCCTGGACACTCCCCTGAAGGTTTTGCATGAAATTGCCTTTCAAGCTACCAGATTACAGCACGTCTGGTAGTGAAAAAGAGCAGCTACATGGGAAAAGCCTTGTGAGTGTTTCAGATTCCTGGACACTCCCCTGAAGGTTTTGCATGAAATTGCCTTTCAAGCTACCAGATTACAGCACGTCTGGTGGTGAAAAAGAGCAGCTACATGGAAAAGCCTTGTGAGTGTTTCAGATTCCTGGACACTCCCCTGAAGGTTTTGCATGAAATTGCCTTTCAAGCTACCAGATTACAGCACGTCTGGGTCTGGTGGTAGGAAGGCAGCTACATGGAAAAAGCCTTGTGAGTGTTCCAGATTCCTGGACACTTCCCTGAAGGTTTTGCATGAAATTGCCTTTCAAGCTACCAGATTACAGCACGTCTGGGTCTGGTGGTAGGAAGGCAGCTACATGGGAAAAGCCTTGTGAGTGTTTCAGATTCCTGGACACTCCCTGAAGGTTTTGCATGAAATTGCCTTTCAAGCTACCAGATTACAGCACGTCTGGTGGTGAAAAAGAGCAGCTACATGGAAAAGCCTTGTGAGTGTTTCAGATTCCTGGACACTCCCTGAAGGTTTTGCATGAAATTGCCTTTCAAGCTACCAGATTACAGCACGTCTGGCTGGTGAAAAGAGCAGCTACATGGAAAAGCCTTGTGAGTGTTTCAGATTCCTGGACACTCCCCTGAAGGTTTTGCATGAAATTGCCTTTCAAGCTACCAGATTACAGCACTGTCTGGTGGTGAAAAGAGCAGCTACATGGGAAAAGCCTTGTGAGTGTTTCAGATTCCTGGACACTCCCTGAAGGTTTTGCATGAAATTGCCTTTCAAGCTACCAGATTACAGCACGTCTGGGTCTGGTGAGGAAGGCACTCATGGAAAAGCCTTGTGAGTGTTCAGATTCCTGGACACTCCCTGAAGGTTTGCATGAAATTGCCTTTCAAGCTACCAGATTACAGCAGTCGGTCTGGTGGTGGAAGGCAGCTACATGGGAAAAGCCTTGTGAGTGTTTCAGATTCCTGGACACTCCCTGAAGGTTTTGCATGAAATTGCCTTTCAAGCTACCAGATTACAGCACGTCTGGTGGTGAAAAAGAGCAGCTACATGGAAAAGCCTTGTGAGTGTTCAGATTCCTGGACACTCCCTGAAGGTTTTGCATGAAATTGCCTTTCAAGCTACCAGATTACAGCACGTCTGGTGGTGAAAAGAGCAGCTACATGGAAAAGCCTTGTGAGTGTTTCAGATTCCTGGACACTCCCTGAAGGTTTTGCATGAAATTGCCTTTCAAGCTACCAGATTACAGCACGTCTGGGTCTGGTGGTAGGAAGGCAGCTACATGGGAAAAGCCTTGTGAGTGTTTCAGATTCCTGGACACTCCCCTGAAGGTTTTGCATGAAATTGCCTTTCAAGCTACCAGATTACAGCACGTCTGGGTCTGGTGGTAGGAAGGCAGCTACATGGAAAAAGCCTTGTGAGTGTTCCAGATTCCTGGACACTCCCCTGAAGGTTTGCATGAAATTGCCTTTCAAGCTACCAGATTACAGCACGTCTGGTGGTGAAAAAGAGCAGCTACATGGGAAAAGCCTTGTGAGTGTTCCAGATTCCTGGACACTCCCCTGAAGGTTTTGCATGAAATTGCCTTTCAAGCTACCAGATTACAGCACGTCTGGTGGTGAAAAAGAGCAGCTACATGGGAAAAGCCTTGTGAGTGTTTCAGATTCCTGGACACTTCCCTGAAGGTTTTGCATGAAATTGCCTTTCAAGCTACCAGATTACAGCACGTCTGGGTCTGTGGTAGGAAGGCAGCTACATGGAAAAGCCTTGTGAGTGTTTCAGATTCCTGGACACTCCCTGAAGGTTTTGCATGAAATTGCCTTTCAAGCTACCAGATTACAGCACGTCTGGTGGTGAAAAGAGCAGCTACATGGGAAAAGCCTTGTGAGTGTTTCAGATTCCTGGACACTCCCTGAAGGTTTTGCATGAAATTGCCTTTCAAGCTACCAGATTACAGCACGTCTGGGTCTGGTGGTAGGAAGAGCAACTGCATGGAAAAGCCTTGTGAGTTTTTCAGATTCCTGGACACTCCCTGAAGGTTTTGCATGAAATTGCCTTTCAAGCTACCAGATTACAGCACGTCTGGTTGGTGGAAAGGCAGCTACATGGAAAAGCCTTGTGAGTGTTTCAGATTCCTGGACACCCCTGAAGGTTTTGCATGAAATTGCCTTTCAAGCTACCAGATTACAGCACGTCTGGTGGTGAAAAAGAGCAGCTACATGGAAAAGCCTTGTGAGTGTTCAGATTCCTGGACACTCCCTGAAGGTTTTGCATGAAATTGCCTTTCAAGCTACCAGATTACAGCACGTCTGGTGGTGAAAAAGAGCAGCTACATGGAAAAGCCTTGTGAGTTTTCCCAGATTCCTGGACACTCCCTGAAGGTTTTGCATGAAATTGCCTTTCAAGCTACCAGATTACAGCACGTCTGGGTTGGTGAAAAAGAGCAGCTACATGGGAAAAGCCTTGTGAGTGTTTCAGATTCCTGGACACTTCCCTGAAGGTTTTGCATGAAATTGCCTTTCAAGCTACCAGATTACAGCACGTCTGGTGGTGAAAAAGAGCAGCTACATGGGAAAAGCCTTGTGAGTGTTTCAGATTCCTGGACACTCCCCTGAAGGTTTTGCATGAAATTGCCTTTCAAGCTACCAGATTACAGCACGTCTGGGTCTGGTGGTAGGAAGGCAGCTACATGGAAAAGCCTTGTGAGTGTTTCAGATTCCTGGACACTTCCCTGAAGGTTTTGCATGAAATTGCCTTTCAAGCTACCAGATTACAGCACGTCTGGTGGTGAAAAGAGCAGCTACATGGGAAAAGCCTTGTGAGTGTTCCAGATTCCTGGACACTTCCCTGAAGGTTTTGCATGAAATTGCCTTTCAAGCCTACTAAAACAACCTATATGCCCAAAAAACTTTTTTCCTCCTCACAAAATCCTATCAAATTCTAAAAATTTTGGGACTTAGTATATTTTTCAAAATTTTTCATCAAACCTAATAAAAATCTCTAAATAATTTGTTAAAATTTCAAGTAAATTATAAATTTTAAATGCATAATCGTTCTAGTTAATTAATTCTAGTACTATATAATTATATTTAATAGAATTAAACTATTTCTTTAAGAATCAAAAACTTAGGTACATCATATACTAAAATATAAAAGGTAAGCTAACTAAGCTACTGGGTTCATACCCCATTTATAAAGGTTTCAGTCCTTTCCTCTTTAATTATAAATACTTACAAAATCCTATTCTTTAACTCAATAATCATTGGCACCCTTATTTCTATTTCATCTTTTTCATGATTTTCAGCCTGAATCGGCCTTGAAATTAATTTATTGTCACTAATCCCCCTATTAAAAAACTTAAAAAATAGTTACCCAGCAGAATCAGCAATAAAATACTTTATTACCCAAGTAATAGCTTCTATATTTCTATTATTCTCCGTAATTTTATTTATATTCATAAAAAGACACATTTTTGAAGAAGCTTGAATTCTTGAATCAATTTTAACAGGATCTGCACTACTAATAAAAATAGGGGCCGCCCCTTTCACTTTTGATTCCCTGAAGCCTTAAGAGGTCTAAACTGAGATTTTGTCCTTCTAATATTAACCTGACAAAAAATTGCCCCTATAATTCTTTTAGCCTATCAAATTAAAAATCACATCTTATTTTTTACAATCATCATTATTATCTCTTCTATAATTAGAGGGCTGCAAGGCTTAAACCAAACTTGCACTCGAAAAATTCTAGCTTATTCTTCAATCAATCACATTAGATGAATAATAGCTACATTAATAGACTCTGTCACTATCTGAAAATATTATTTTTTAGCATACTGCTTTATCAACATAAATATCGTATTAATTTTTAAAAATTTCAACATCTTCTTTATTGGACAACTAATTAATGTATTTACCAAAAGAAAAAAAATTAAAATTTTTTTTATACTAAACTTCCTATCTTTAGGGGGATTACCCCCATTCTTAGGGTTTTTTCCAAAATGAACCACCATCAATAATATAATTGCCAATGACTACTACACCCTTGCAGGTATCCTAATTGTATTAACTTTAATTAGATTGTATTTTTATCTACGTATCACCTTTTCATCATTCACCATCAATAGCCAAGAATCTTTAATCATACTTTTTAATAAAATCAGCTATTTTCATTTTTTCTTAATTTAGTATCTTTATTCGGATTAATTGCCTGCAGAATCGTTGACTCCTCTCTCTAAAGATTTAAGTTAACTAAACTATTGACCTTCAAAGTCAAAAATAGAAAATTTTCTAATCTTTAAGCTATAAAATTTAAATTTTCCTATAAACTTGCAATTTATTATCCTATATAGACTATATAGCTTTGATAAAAGAAATATAAATTTCGTTAGTAAATTTACAATTTACTGCCTAACCTCAGCCATTTTACCGAATAAATGATTTTACTCGACCAACCACAAAAATATTGGCACATTATACTTCATCTTTGGGACTTGGGCGGGAATAGTGGGAACTTCACTTAGAATTTTAATTCGAACAGAATTAGGAAGGCCGGGCTCTCTAATTGGAGATGATCAAATTTACAATACTATTGTAACAGCCCACGCTTTTATTATAATTTTTTTTATAGTAATACCTATAATAATCGGAGGATTCGGAAACTGACTTGTGCCCCTAATACTAGGAGCTCCAGATATAGCCTTTCCCCGGCTAAACAATATAAGATTTTGAATACTCCCTCCCTCCCTAACGCTTCTATTAATAAGAAGAATTGTTAATAAAGGAGCCGGTACCGGTTGAACGGTATATCCTCCCTTATCCGGAAATATTGCTCATGAAGGATCCTCAGTAGATCTTGCAATTTTCAGACTACATATAGCAGGTGTTTCTTCCATTCTAGGAGCTATCAACTTCATCTCCACAGCTATTAACATATTTCCCGAAGGCATAACCCCCGATCGAATACCTCTATTTATCTGAGCAGTAGAAATTACTGCTATCCTCTTACTTCTGTCTCTTCCAGTCCTAGCAGGAGCAATTACAATACTATTGACTGATCGAAATATTAATACCTCATTTTTTGATCCAGCAGGAGGGGGTGACCCGATTCTATATCAACATTTATTCTGGTTCTTTGGTCACCCAGAAGTTTACATTCTAATTCTACCAGGTTTTGGAATAATTTCCCATATTATCAGTCACGAAAGAAAAAAAAAAGAATCTTTTGGAGTATTAGGAATAATCTATGCAATAATAACAATTGGGTTCTTAGGATTCGTAGTATGAGCCCACCACATATTTACAGTAGGAATAGATGTTGACACACGAGCCTACTTTACGTCAGCCACTATGATTATTGCGGTACCTACAGGTATTAAAGTCTTCAGATGGCTTGCGACTTACCATGGAGCTCGAATTTCTTTTAACCCTAGATCATTATGATCATTAGGTTTCATTTTTCTATTTACAATAGGAGGTTTAACAGGAATTGTCCTTGCCAACTCTTCAATTGACGTCATCCTTCATGACACATACTATGTTGTAGCCCACTTTCACTATGTACTCTCCATAGGGGCTGTATTTGCAATTTTAGCAGGGATTGTTCAATGATTTCCTTTATTTACAGGATTAACCTTAAATAATAAATACCTAAAAACACAATTCCTAGTAATATTTATTGGAGTAAATTTAACATTTTTTCCCCAACATTTTCTAGGCCTATCAGGTATACCACGACGCTACTCTGATTATCCAGATGCTTATACTCTATGAAATTCTATTTCATCAATTGGAAGTTTAATTTCCCTAATAGGAGTATTTTATTTCATTTTTATCTTGTGAGAAGCCTTTGCAGTCAAACGATTTAATCTATCATCATCAAGGATGTCTACATTTATTGAATGACTACAATTCTTCCCACCTGCAGAACATAGATTCTTAGAACTACCTGCAGTTTCAGTATTCTAATGTGGCAGAATAGTGCGATGGATTTAAACCCCAAGTATAAAGTTTAAACTTTTTTTAGAAATTTCAACATGAAAAACTATTCTCCTTCAAGACAGAAATTCCCCTTTAATAGAACAGCTTTTATTTTTTCATGACCACGCAATAACAATTCTAGTCATAATCACTATTCTAGTTAGACAAATACTAGTAAGAATGCTATTCAATAAATTCACTCACCGCTACCTCCTAGAAGGGCAACTAACCGAAATAATTTGAACTATATTACCTGCTGCCACTTTAATTCTAATTGCCCTTCCATCATTACGATTATTATACATTATAGATGAAGTTAGCAACCCAATAATTTCAGTGAAAGTTATTGGTCATCAATGATACTGATCTTATGAATACTCAGACTATAAAAATATTGAATTTGACTCCTATATGATTCCCTCAAACGAACTCAAGTCCTTTAATTTCCGCCTCCTGGATGTAGATAACCGTTTAGTTATTCCCTACATAACAAAAATTCGATTAATTGTTACATCAGCAGATGTAATTCACTCATGAGCAATCCCATCCTTAGGCATAAAAATTGATGCCACCCCTGGACGACTAAACCAAGCAACCTTTACAATCAACCGAACAGGATTATTATTTGGGCAATGCTCCGAAATTTGTGGAGCAAACCATAGATTTATGCCAATTGTTATTGAAAGAGTATCACCTAGCTTCTTCCTAAAATGAATTTCTTCTATAAACTAGCGTTAGATGGCTGAAAGCAAGCACTGGTCTCTTAAACCACTTTATAGTAAGTTAGCATCTACTTCTAATGAAAAATTTAGTTAAATTATAACGTTAGCTTGTCAAGCTAAAATTATTATCATTAATAATTTTTAATCCCACAAATAGCCCCAATAAGCTGATTAATCCTTTATCTAATATTCCTAACAGTATTTTTAATCTTCATTATTTTAAACTATTACTCATTCATATATGAACCAAAAACCACTAAAATTACAAGAAAAAAACCCATTTAAATTGAAAATGATAGCAAATCTATTTTCAACTTTCGATCCGGCAACAAATTTGAACTTGTCTTTAAACTGACTAAGAGTTTTTATTGGTATTATTATTATACCCCTATATTTTGGTTAGTACCATCTCGAATTAATATTTTATGAATTAACCTAATTATAATTCTCCACAAAGAATTTAAAAACTTAATTAAAACAGAGACTTTTAAAGGAAGAACCTTAATTTTTGTATCTCTATTTACATTAATTTTATTTAATAATTTTTTAGGGCTTTTTCCATACATTTTCACCTGTACAAGTCATTTAGTTATAAGTCTGTCTTTAAGACTTCCACTGTGAATCTCATTTATTACGTACGGATGATGTACTAATACAACACACATATTTGCGCATTTAGTACCCCAAGGAGCCCCTGGTATTCTCCTCCCCTTCCTAGTTATCATTGAAACTATTAGAAATTTTATTCGACCAGGAACCTTGGCTATCCGGTTAACTGCCAATATAATTGCTGGTCATCTATTAGTAACTCTATTAGGAAATTCAGGACCAGGGCTTAACCTATACCTCCTGAGAATTTTAGTCATTGTTCAAATTCTTCTACTAATTCTAGAATCAGCAGTTGCTATTATTCAATCATATGTATTTTCCATCCTATCAACTCTTTACTCTAGAGAAGTAAACTAATGAAACAGTTAAAAAACCACCCATTTCACCTTGTAGATATCAGACCTTGGCCTCTCCTCGGCTCACTAGGAACCTTCACTTCTATAATAGGAATAATTAAATGATTTCATATAAATAACCCAAATCTTATTTTATTTGGTTTACTCATTAATTCATTAGTTATATTTCAATGGTGACGAGACGTAACTCGTGAAGGAACCTACCAAGGACTTCACACTCACAAAGTTACCCTAGGTTTACAGTGAGGGATAATTTTATTTATTACATCAGAAGTCTTTTTCTTCGTAGCATTTTTTTGAAGATTTTTTCATGCTAGACTTTCCCCTAGAATTGAACTCAATATAAATTGACCGCCTAAAGGAATCACATCCTTCAACCCAATAGAAATTCCTTTATTAAATACCCTTATTCTCTTATCATCCGGTTTAACAATCACGTGAGCTCACCACAGAATAATAGAAAATGACTTCAACAGATCCCTCCAAGGATTAACAGCAACAGTAGTTTTAGGATTCTATTTCACCATTCTTCAAGCCTTCGAATATATTGAGGCCCCTTTCACTATTGCTGATAGAGTATACGGATCAACCTTTTTTATAACTACGGGGTTACACGGGCTACATGTAATTATCGGATCAACATTTCTATTTATTTGTTTAATACGGCTAGTTCTAAATCACTTTTCATCAATTCATCATTTCGGATTCGAGGCAGCTGCATGGTACTGACACTTCGTAGACGTAGTTTGGCTATTTCTTTATATCCTCATCTATTGATGAGGAAGATAGTTTAACATTTATATAATATAAAAATTATATTTGACTTCCAATCAAAATATCTAGTTATTCTAGTATAAATAATAAAAATAATACTATATTGCAGTCTAATAATCTTATTAATTATAATAATTCTTATTATCATTTTAAATTTAAGATCAAAAAAAACCTTTTCAGACCGAGAAAAAAATAGTCCATTCGAATGCGGATTCGACCCTAAAAATTCTGCCCGAGTACCTTTCTCGCTACAATTCTTTTTAATTGCTGTAATTTTTATTATTTTTGACGTTGAATTGACTCTCTTATTACCAATAATTAGAGCCATAAAAATCTCTAACCTAATAAATTACTCCCTTACAATAGCATTATTCATTTCTATTTTACTAATAGGCCTTTATCATGAATGAAACCAAGGAGCTTTAGACTGAGCAAAATAAAGGATAATAGTTAACTATAACGTTTAATTTGCACTTAAAAAGTATTGCATAGCAATTTATCTTAAATGAGAAGCAAAACCTTGCATTTAGTTTCGACCTAAAAATTTGATAATTTTATCCTCATTTATTAATTGAAACCAAAGAGAGAGAGGTATATCACTGTTAATGATAAAATTGAAAATTTTCCAATTAAGGAAACGCGAGACCCAAGAAAAAGCTTCTAACTTACTTCTTAAGCGGCGCACCTCCGTTTGTGTTTCTCCATTTGTATAGTTTAAATAAAACATTATATTTTCGTTATAAAATTAGGAATCTTCCTTACAAATAATACTTAAAAATAATAAAAATTTCCTTAGCATCTTCAATGCTACGCTCTATATAAGCTATTTAAGTAGAAATAAAAAATTAAAGAAACTAGAAACACGAATCAAATTAAAGTAAATAATAAATAAACCTTTAAATGATTACGTGATAAAAGTTGAAGAAGTTTGGAGTAACCCTTTATAGTATTATGCAATATTTGCCCTCCGTAGTATTCAAATCACCCTTGATCCATATTTTTAGTATAAATTTTTCCTAACAAAAGAAAGTAGTAAGTACTAAATGTAGATAAAAGAGGCAAATTCCACATATTAGCTGAAAAAATTCTCAATCTATGAAATTTTTATAGTTTAAGTAAAAATTTAAAAAATTTAAAAACTCATAACCAAAAATATCCCCAACAAAATTTTGAAAAAGCTAATAATTTTATTTCTAGAGGAAAAAATAAAATAATGTGAAAAAGAAAAAGACTTCCTATAAATACAACTAGAAAAATCAACCCCCTATTCTTTTTTAAAATGATATTAATTTTCCCTTTTTACTGTTTGCCCAAGTTTTTAAAAACCCAAAAACCCAAAAAAAGCAAACGAAATCTGTAACACACAGTCAACCCTAAAAATATAAAAAAAAAAAATACACATAAAGTTTTAAAAAAGATATTGATATTTTTTTACAACTAAATCCTTAGAAAAAACCCCGATAAAATGGCAACCCGAAATTACAAATATTAAATAAGGGGCAATATAAGGGATGAATTTAATTAATCCACCCATAAAGAAAATCTTGACAGTTGCTTAAATTATGAATAATCATACCGGCCCCATAAATAAAAATTTAAAAAAGTGAGTCAACAAATGAAAAAACGCTAACTCTAGTCCCCAAAAAAATTAAATTATTAATAATTTCTCAATGTTTAAAAATAATCTTTTTAAAACAAATATTTGCCCCCAAATTATAAATATAGTCATTAAAAAAATAAATAATTTTATTATAGAATCAGAAAACAAAGAATTATCAATTTTAAATAAACTCCGGGAGACCCAAAATTGACGAATGAAAATGACGGACGGGGGAGGCGCTTATACGCGGGTAATCCGGGAAAAAGGAATTTGACTCTTTTGGTCATTGCACTAGAATAATTAAACAGGGAATTAACTTTATATTTTATCTTCTTTTAAAAGTCTAAATAAAAAAAAAGTTTTATCTTCCATGTTTAATATTCAACAATTGATATTAAAAGGGCCCCCGC
>JAHBCN010012494.1:0-26555 GCA_019359885.1 Listronotus oregonensis
TTGAAAAAAAAACCGTTATTGTGCGTCTTTTTTAAAAAAATAAACCCCCGGGAGGATATGAAAAAAATTTAAATTATAAATTTATAAAAATTTAACAATTTTTTTTTTTTTCGTGGCTTTCTTGATATCCGTTTTTTTTTTTTTTTTAAATTTTTATTTATTATTTGTTAAATTATAAAAAAAAAGGGGGTTTTTCCCCCAAATATCATAAATTTTTTTGGGGAAATCAAAAAAAGATCTTTCTTTAAAAACTCATAATTTTAACTTTTTCCCCCTTTTAAAAAAAAGTTGAAGGCTAAATTTTTCCTTTTTTTAAAAAGCGATTTTTTTTACTGTTTTTTTCAAAAAATCTTGGGGGAAAAACCCCCCAAAATTTTTATATAAAACATTTTTTTTTTTTCCCCCAAAAAAAAAGGGGGGGGCCCCCCTTTTTTAAAAAAAATTAAAGACCCTTTTGGGGGTTTTCCCCCAGTGTTTTAAAAAATGTTTCCCGCCTTTGAAAGAGGAAAATTCTCCGCCCGCTTATTTAACCAAAAAAATTTTTGGGGGAAATAAAAAATTTTTTGGCCCGTTATCCCGAAAACAAATTTTTTTTTTCGAAAAAAAAATGGAATTTTTTTGTAAAAAAAGGCGATTTTTTTTTTTTGTCAAAAAAAAAATTCTCCAATTTTTTTTTTTGGGGAAAAATTTTAAAAAAAATTTTCGGGCCTCGGGGGGTTTTTTTAAACCCCTTTTTTCCACCGTTAATGTTGAAAATTTTTTTTTTTGCTTGAAAGCATACCCGAAGACCTAAGAATTGCGTCACAAGGGAAAAAAAAAAGTTTTTTTTTTCCTTCATTTACTGGACTGTTCCCCCTTTTTTTTGACATAGCAAGTTTTTTATTTTCCCCCCTGAAAAAATTTTTGGGTTTTTTTCCCATTAGTACGGGATTTCTTTAGGGGGCCGAGTTTTTTTTTTGGGGTGCAAATTCATTTTTTTTTTTTTTTTTTACAGGCCTACAGTTAGTACGTCCAAAATTAAAACCCCCAAAGATCCCCCCAAAAAAAATTTTCAGAACATAAGAAGCTAAAAAAGGGAAAGAAGAGATGCCTGAAAATTCTGTTAAATTTTGGGAAATTTGGGGTCTTTTGGAGGGGAAAGGGGTTTAAAAAAAAATTGGAAACATTTCGATGGGGGTCGGCCCCCATGGTAAGCAATATTTAAAAAAAAATTTTAAAAAAAAATCACTAATAAATAGATTTTTCTTTTTTTTTTTCCCGATAAATTAAAAAAAAAAAACATAACGACGAAAAATTTCCAAACTTTTTTTTAAATTTTTTGTGCTTACAGATCTAATTTTTTTTTCATTTGTAAAAAATTTTGAAACTGAAAATTTAAAGGGGGATTTTAATTTTTAAAATGAAAAAAATTTATAAAGGGTTTTTTTTTTTATTAGGTGCTAATATAGACAACTTAATTTGAGATAACGCCCGGGGCGATTGACATGTACTCGTACTACAACTTACATCAATTTTTTCTAATCTGTAAAAGTTAAAAGGTTATTTCTGAAGATATGAAAAATAGTTTTTTACACAGGAGAAAGCGCCTCTTTTCTTTTCGTGCATAATGAATAAACGACGAAGTGAAGGCATAAAAACTAATCGGTAAGTGTAAAGAGAATTTGTGTAATTTTTCAATATTATTCAAATTTTCAAAATAAATTCGTATTTTATTACTAAATCGTGGTTTTGATTGTCGGGTTAACCCTGTATTAAAACTTGTCAAATTATAACGTTAGATTTTTCGAAAATCACTTAAGACATCATAGAACTTACAACATAATGATTATGTTTTTTAAAAATTGTCAAAATTATTTTTTTATGTGAAAGAGAATACAAATTATGCACTTATTTAAAAAAATGGACTGCATTCTGCAGGATATTTTAGAATATTTTGGGTTAATAAATCTTTTGCCAAATAAATCTCGTCAAAGATACGAGAAATGAATTGGCATGGGTCGAGAAGTCACCTCAAGGGAGGTAAAAGGCTCTTCACCCTGCTGAAAATGGTATGGTTTTCGGCATAGGTTGTTGTAAGTTTGGTTATTGTCTGAAAGTTACCCCTTTCCGATTGACCAAAATTGCACAGGGGTTTTTATATTGGATGCAACAAAAAATATTTTTTCGGGCAACAAATTTCGTCTTTTTTGGTGAGATATTCATCATCAAAGACCAAACTAACCTTATTTTCAACTTTTTTGGTTTTCTTACCAATTTTTGATTTACACTAAAGTGGCACACAATATTTTATAAACGCCTTTTAAAACCTTATATTTTTATTTATTTTACACTTTTTTCCATTAAATTGCGAACTTTCAAGTTCAAAAAGGCAGCGGCGATATTTATAAAACTGTAGTAAAGATATTGTACACAAGCGACGTAAAGTTTTTAAAAAAAGGTATTGCAGAAATATTGTGTGCTAATTTAGTGTAAAAATCAGACTTGTGCAAAGAGGGAGTATTAATGTTAGTTTGATTTTCAACTTTGATGATGAATGTCTCAAATAAACGAAATGTTGCTGAAAAATATTTTTTCAAATTCGTATCACTGCCCCAAAAACCCAATTATACTAAATTTGGTCACCCTGAGAGGAGGTGCAAGCAACTTTCGAGACAATTACCAAAAGTTTTTCAATGTAATTTATAAGATAACTCTGATTTTTTGTCCATTTTTAACAGTTGTAAATAAGACTCAATCGTAACCTACTTAAAACTTTTACAGAAGTAAGAGTTTGTTGTTTTTGACCATACTTTAATATTATGAAAATAGTTTTTTATTAAAAAGAATGAAATTATCTAATAAAAACAAACATAAATAATAATAATAATCAAACAGGTTTAATTTTATATGTCTGTGGTTTCTGCATTAAAAAGAATTGTCAGAACTAGACTTAATTCCTAGCTAAAAGTATCCATTTTTATTATTATAAGTTTTCTTCTTGCAGGAATAACAATCTACGAGAAACTGCAACGAAAAGTACTCATTTCCTTTACTAATATCGCGTCCCATCGAAGAACGTTTAAGTTGGAATATCAAGAGTGACAAGGAAACCAATGCCAGCAGTTATACAGGGCAATAACCGAAAATGCTTTTGGGTGTAGTTTCCTGCAATGACAATTATGTATTTATATCGGGTTTAGAAGGAAAATAGTATTAAACAAGGTTTGAAAGACTCTGACAAACGCATAATTGATGGACCGAGAGAAGTCGAGGTCCACAAGTCTTCAAGGAGTGCAAAGAGGTTTTCTAAAAGTTTTTTACGATACTTTTATACGACTGCAATAAAAAACATTTGTGTAAATTTTTATTTTAAAACAAACGCAAAAAAATAATGAAAACAAGAAACTACAGACGGAAAACTCATAACTATTTTATTAATTGTAATGTTTACTTCGGGGGAACGCCATTGTTGATCATTTTTAACGATGGAGACAACATTCTCACTTATACAGTTCTGTCTGGGGGCATATTAGCCTGGCACTTCATTACCCCAAGCGTTGTGGCTGCCGCAACAGACGAACAGAGGAATCCTCTGAAACATCCATTTATTAAGCGAGTCATCTATATAACTTTCGGCGACTGATATCCAGCTTCAGAGCCACAAATCTGATCCAGAATTGTGGCTGACGACCGCCTAAAGCAATGCCCGGTAGTTTGGAGTTTCCATCAAAATTTGGCGATTTTCCTTTGCCACCGCCAATTTGAATCCAATGTTTTTAGAGTGATCATTAAGAAAAAGATCTGGCGGAGGGAGGTCCATACTTTTAGGTGTAGAGATTTCCCCGGGACCCCGTAAATGATCCCGGCACTTGGGTTTTTTCTAGTTTAATTAACAGGCCCAAATGTCATATTTTTAAGGAAGCAAAAATTCTTTCTCGGCATGCCCCAGAGTCGACGGGCCACCATTTTTCCTTGAAAAAAAAGAAAAATCGATAAGTCTTTAGTTTTATTCTTTTTAAGTAAGTATTAACTAGCACTATTTAAAAACAGAATTGAACCGCTCTAACCTTCACTATAAAATGACACCATAAAATAAATAAAATAACTGTGATGCCTTGGATTAGCAAATATTTCTCGTCGGGAATTTAGAAGCGGCAAAATCATTCTCGCTAAGAATTTTGACTTTTGGCAAGTTTCCATTTCTTTATAGTCATATTTCCAAATATCCGTATTTTGTTCCTCAGGGTTGATTTCGGAGGGTGCCCCCATAATGTTGAAGACTTGATTTGTTCGACAGCTCTTCAAAGTACACCAACATAACATTTTCGGAAAACGTTTGTACGTTATTTTTGTCTCCACTATAAATCATAACTCGGCTTCATATCGATCTCTTGACTTTGTTGGAAGTAGGTCGATTAAACTCGCTTTTTTTAGAATTTCTTCAGACCGATTTTTTCGCGAAATCAAAATTTTTTGTATCTAAATTGGTATCTAATCAAACAAACAAGACCAGACGGTTGAATAAAAGCCTATTTTGGGAGTTTTCTATTTTTTTGACATAACAATAAAAACCATAATAAATCATAAAAGACAGAAAAAACATATTTTCCTTGCACATTGTGCCAAAATACATTAAAGCTTGTTTAGCGTAAAACCCCCTTTTCTAGAAATCGTATAAAAAAGTTTTTTGGCTTACATTTTTCCATTTGCGAGTCACAGTGTTAGTTTATTAACTATTTACACTATGGAAAGTTATAAAATTTTTTACAAATTATTGTGTTAAACATATAATTAAATTAATCTGTTTTACTAAAAATGAATATTTTTATAATTCATGTGATCATGATAAAAGTAAACGAAGTGAAATAAAAATTTTGGGGAAAATGTCAAATTTTACCCTTTTTCCCCCAATTTTTTTTTAATTTGTTTTTTTTACCTTTTTTTTACTTAATTAATATAAATAAAGCAAGTTTATATTTATAAAAAAACCAAAAAATTAATAGATACCAAAATTAAATCACCAAAAAATTAATATCTTCAACAAATTTTTAAAATATCATTGCGCCCGTTTTTTGATACCTCCACCAACCCCGGCGTAGTCGGATTTCGTAACTCATTCCACGCAATTTTATCATTGAATCGTTTACATTTTAAGGCCTAAACTGTTTTTTATTTTTTTAAAAAGCCCCAAACATGCTCTTCATCCATTCATCGCCGTGCGTATGAAAGGGGAAAAACATCTTGCTGAAAGATAAAATTGAGTCCAGAGAGGTTGAATAATACCGGTACGTCACGGTTTTATACGGGTTGCCATACGAGACCGTGACGTATCGGTGGTTCCCCTTACAGCGTTCGATCTCTACCGGGGAAGCATGATATTCCCGTAGTAGATCTATATACCTCCGCATTGAACCTTACTTCGATAAAATAACATACACCAAGTCCTTGTGCACTCAGCCACCCCAAACATTTACCGAAAATCGCCCACTACTTCCCCGTCCTTTGGGTATATTTTTTCATCAAATCGTGTTCCTTGGCCGTATACCTAAACCATTGCACGACTGAAACACTTTTTCATCGGTAGATATTTTCCCAAAATCCAGGGTTTCCCAAATAAAATTCTGGAGCAAAAACCGCGGTTATCCCTTTGTTAAAAAAGTTTTAAAAAATTGGAAGAAAGTAATTTGGCATACGGGAAAAAAATTGCCTTTGTTTCAGGCCGTTACTACGTTTTTTTTATTTTTCAAAAACGGGAAATTAAACTTATTAATGTCATATTTATGTTTATAATGTCTTTTAAAACATGTAGAACCCGTGAAAAATTGGCTTCATTTCGTTTCACGTCAACAAAAGGTTTTTTAAATATAGTGATTCAGTTTCGGCTTAATTTTTGCTGTCTTTTAGATTTTCAAGAAATAAAATTTTCCGATTGTGTATGCGGGAAAACCCAGAAAATTTATTCAAAAGGCCATTTAGAATATAAACACATAAATATTTTAGAAACATCTAAATCATCGCCAAAAACATTTTATAGGGGTTTAAACAAACCTTTAAATAATGCTCAGAGCCGTTTAAAATAACGAATTTTATTATTTTAAAAAAATTTTAAAAACACTAAGAATGTTCGAATTGAAACAAGGATACACAAAAAGTTTGAAGGTATATGGAAGGCCAATATAGAACAAAATTGTCCCGGCGTGGCAGTGGAAAAAGGGGGATTGACCCGGGGTGAAAAATGAATAGAAGGTCGGGATCTCCAAAAATTTTTTTGTTACGTCTATAAAGTTGAATCATCAAATGTCACAATTCTTTTTTTTAGAAAATTGTTGGAGCAATTATTACAAGAATATTTAAAATTATTGTAATTTTGGGGATTTTCCATCTTTTTATAATACAGCCTTCTATTGAATACGTTTTTTTTTTGTGAGTTTTGTTTTTTTACCGATCTTTAAATAAAAACACAATTTTTTAAAATAAATTTCAAACTTTTAAAATTTTTTAATATACTTATCACCAGTTTTGTGAAAAAAAAGAAATATTTAAAGTTTTTTCAATCCAAGTTTTCTGGTTGTACATTAAAAAGTGCTTTTTAGGTATACTTTTCAATTAATAACAAAATTTATGAGACAGAATAAGGGGTTAAAAATTTTTAGTAACCTTTGGACCAGTATCCAAAATAGTATCCAAATATTATTTTCTACAGTATTTTTAGCTTAAAAGTTGATAATGTAAGTTTTAAAAACCAAAAATCTAATTTTAACAAATACAAAAAAAGAAAAAAGGAATTTTAACAAAAAATTTTTTTCCACTTGGGGGGGCCTTGTCTGCCCAGAATTAATAATTTTGACCCTTTTTAAAAAATAGGGGCCAAAATTTTAAATAAAATTAAAAAAAATCAAAAACTTTTTTAAAATTATTGAAATACAAATTGTGGAAAATGATCTAAAAGATATTGGGGAAGTTTTATTTTCTCATTGCTATTTTCATAAAATTTTCATTATTCTATTATTCATAATTGACATATTTTTTTTTTGGTTACCTAACGTTACGTCTCATAAGAAGCACCAAATTTTAAAAATAAAAAGAAATATTTCCTAAAAAAAAATGCCGTTTTTCCCCTTGGATTTGCAAGAAGGGATGTAGACAGTAAAATAAAACAATAAACAAAAATTTTGCCAAATTTTAAATAAACACTAACCACTAAAATAAGAACGTTTTTATCAATCCAAAAAAATTCTGCAACCACAAAATATAAGTACTCACACAAATCAAAACAATCGAAACTAAAACGGCGCAAAGGGCACAAACCACAACGAAAATGACGAATGATGAGACGACGACGGTTGACGGTACAGCGCGGATATAGTTTCATACGCGCCGCGCGCGCCCTTGCACCAAAAACCTTAGACAACCTAAGACCAAAAACGATACCACGGCTCTTATAAAACTATAACGTGTTACCTAACTACACACTGATTTATCAGTGTGTAGTAGGGAACACATTAAATTATTTTGTGACTCTGACAGTTATTTTCAAACTGGGCTGGACATTTTTTGATCGAATGGGCCATAGCATTGGGCTTCCATACACCTTTAAACTTCCTTGGATAAAACATAAAATTAACATTGTCATAACTTATTTATTTGGTTCGTTTTTAAAAGCATCTCACTTTTTCATTATGTTTAAAAAAAATGTATTTCATATCCATTTTTAGTAACAATAGAATTAATTTAATTGATATTTATATTGTTTCAGCTGTGAGACAGTTCGTAGTGCCGTAACCGCTCAGTTTATACGAGACTTAAAAGGAACAATAGTATCAATCTTCAACGAAGACTCAACATTAGGAAAAAAGTACGTTTTTGACATTAGGCGGACGTGTAGGGAAGTCTATGACAACGCAAGGCGCGCCATCTATCAGGAAAGTCAAGCTAGGTTAGCTCTGGAAGCTGAGAAGCCAAGTGGATCAGGCTGTGATGGAGATCACTGCAAAGTAAGTAATTGCAGTTACTTTTTCTGAGAGATTGTCCCAGAATATGTAGGCAATCTCTCGGAATCTAGTAGAAAACCCAAAAATATTATGACAAGTTTCCATAAACTTTTTTCCTACAAGCCTTTCCTACGGAATCGGTACATACGGATTCCTGAAATCGTTTTTTTAACAACTTTTAAATACCACATTTTTTTATTTGCCAAAATAGCAGGTCAAATTCTGTACGAACGCCACTGGTGGAAAGAAAAAATGTGCGTACATAAAAATGCTTCTTGTATAGTACATTTATGTCAAATTTTATTAAAATATCTAAAGTGGTATTACAGATTAATAATAAATGATTTATTTTGAAAATTTTACACCTGTATCTTAAAAGCTAAGACGTTTAGGACATAGCGTTCATAAGTTTTCTTCTTAAAATGGACCAATTGCCCTAATATTAAGTACAATTAGAAAACAACTTGTATAATGTAAAAAATTACCAACCATGATATTTTATTTTTGTAAACAGTTGATTTTATCGATGTCAACAAGAATACCTTTTAGTTTAAGGTTAAAGCTATCCAAAAATAATATTTGTTGAGGTTTAACTACAGGGGTGTTAAAAATTACTATTATTGTGTGAGCTAGTCTGTCCAAGGCAACTAAATAAGCCAAATATGATTTAATGGGTTCATTTTAAGAAGATTATCTAGTAACCATCATATTAAAAAATATATTAAATTAAGCCTAATATTTTAAAAGTTATTTAAACAAAAACGATTTCCAGAGGCGTCCGTTATGTACCTGTATCTCCGTAGGGGAGGGTCATAGGAAAAAAGTATTATCTTTTTTGTGGCAATACTTTACTAATTACAATTTTTTTTTCCAGGACTCCGAAGAAAAACTGACCAGGTTTATCGAAGCTATGACCTGCAAAATTTGCATGGACAACCGATTGGACTCGGTGTTTATGCCATGTGCTCATGTCGTTGCTTGCTCCACTTGTGCATCCCGTATTGACAGGTGTCCGTTGTGTCGGTCTGAAATTACTCAAGCCCAAAAACTGTTTATGCCTACTTGGTAGTTCATTTTAGTGAATATCAAAAAGTGGAAAATTTTAGGCACATTATTTTAAAAAAGTGGTTGAATTTTTGGAAAAATATGAATACTGACACGACAAACTATGGCCAGAAAAGACCTATGTGGTTGTAGGTGACGGGTAATTTTGATGTTTGTTTTGATTTTGCCATTTAATTTTCTTGACTTAAATCCTATTTTTCTAAAACTTTCACTACTTTTTTAAAGTCCTATTCAAAGCTATGTTTGGTAATCAGATTTTGATCTCGAAGAGTACTATATATACCAATTAGAAGTATTAGTGATCACCAAAATACACTGAAAACTTAGTTGTTTTTTGAAGACAATCTAGATCAATACATCCAATTTTGAGTTTATTTTTGGTTTAACTAATTTTTTCTGTATTTTCTTATTGTATTATTAATTTTTAGTCTTGGGCGGTTAAGTGAGTTTGTAGTAAACACTAAAAGTTGCTTAAATATCTTTAAAATATTTAAAACTTTTTCTAAAAATATATGTAGAATTTGTGATCCTAATTTACCTTTACTTTTAGTCCCACATTGGGACCCTATATATTTTTTTACTATGTAAAACCAGAACTGTACTGGCTCCTTCATTTCCTTTTCCCAGTTTTTTTGGGTTGCGAAAAGATTTCGTTGTATTTTTCTAAAGAAAACTATATTTTTGTTAAACTAGAAGGGGCCAAAAACTATTTGACAATATAGATACTTAATATCTAATATTACAATTTATGAATTTAGTCATTATATCAATGCAAGTATATGTGCAAATGTGTAGAATTTAGGGTAGCATAAACGTAGGTTGTAATATATTTTGTAATAATTGAGAAATATGTATGTTTTAGTACTTGTATACCCTTATGAGAGCGTAGTGGTGCAACACAAGTTTTAATTTTATTTTATAATTGACTCAGTCTTTCAGTTAATTGACATAAAAATATTTTCTTGAAGGTGTTAGACGATGTTATGGTTTCAATAACACTAAAATCTTGGACTTTCTTTTTTGTATATTAATTGGACAAAATGTTTCGGTTAATATATGTATATCTCCAACCGTTTTTAAGTGATTACTAAAAACTAATCTTAAAGCTACGACTTTAAAAAGTTTATTATGCCAATTTTATAATTAAAAAGAAACTTGTGATGCATTGTTAAGTTTTCATTCTCCTGAACTGTGTTAGTAGGTTTAACTTTATTTTGTGATACCCCAATGCATTCATACTTTAAGTTCTTATTAGATATATAAATGTTAATTTTAAAGGAAATTTGTTTTATACTGATACTAGTTTAGAAAAAATCTGATTATGTTGTGTTATAAATATTCACTTTTAATGATGTTTTTAGATGTATAAAATACAACTAGAAATGTGGTTTCAAACACACGATATGCATGACATATGTTGTACATTTATGTTATCATTATTTTGACACGTTGATTATATACACTTTTTGTCAATACAACTATTTATTAAATATCGTTGTCTTATTTAATGAGTTACCTATAATCTTTCCTATCTTGGTATTAGTAATATGTATCAAAAAAACTAAGATCGTTATATATTTTACTGTCTGTCTGTAGAAAGACCACAAAGACTTAAGCTGGATTTAGTGCTGGACTGAGGGTCAGCGCCGACATCCGTCAAACGTAGCTATATCAACGAAAATGTATGCCATACCCACGTAGCATCGTCAAAAAGTGATTTCTGGGTTTTTTAGTTATGATACGTTAGAGCTAGCAATAATGGAAATTAGGCAACGACCCAAAAATCTTTTAGGTTAAAAGTAAACGAAAATACCCTAGATACCGAATTTGTACGTGTGGCTTTAGCGGTTTTGGAGATAATTAACGTTACTGTATTTTTTACTGAAAAGAGGATTTTGTCATACATCAGCAACTAGTAGAGACAATTTTTTGAAAATTTGGAATCATACTATATTTGGCACATCCAGGCCCATCTTTTCCACTGGGCACTCCGCATGGGCAAGTGCTCACTCAGGTCCCCACAATCCATGGAACTCCCTAGTTCCTGTCAGATCACCAACGTATAACCAATATTACAGATGATAGAATATGTTTTTTTTTAATGATAAGATCATACAAAACACACGCTTTTAGGTGTAAGTTACCTAAAATTATAATAAAAATAAATGTGTGCTTGATTTAATACAATTATACTAAAACAAAACTAAGCTTAAAAACGTGAAATATTTGTGGGGGTGTATTATTTACTCAGTTATTTAATTTAAAAAAGGATAGGTTAATTAACAAAATATTCAATATAATATATTACAAAATTTTATCCCTAACAATACCCCCAAGGATTCTAAGCCCCTAAAAAATTTCCTACATAATTTTTCCCCTTAATAAATTCGGGGAAAAAAGCCCAAGAGTAACTAAAACTGTGTATATAATCACGAGATCGTCTACTGTAGGTATAAAATTATTGTTAGTGCCCTCTTTTAAAGGGTAGCTAAAGTATTATTTTATTATTAGTCTTCGCCATCTACCTTTGGATGAACAAACTAATAATTAAAAACAGATTTCTGTATCTATAATATTTATTTAAAACATACTATATGAAAAGCAGTATTGATAATCTATGAATCTTAGTCTGTCTTTATTTTTCTTCACGTCATAATGTTTCTGTTTCATTAAAATATTTTCCTTGTTTTCAGTACTATCGTGTATAAAAAACCAAAACATCGCATATAGCGGCATAATATATATAATATTAAAAAGCTGGTTTTAAAAATTCAAGGAAATGGTCTTGAAAATATATACTTTATTAAAAACGCATTAACAGTGTGACACAGTAATCCTTTTTAGTTTTTTTATTTCTACTTCACCGAGACCGTTTTAAAGGTTTTGTCGACAATAATTTATTACCTTTTTGGGTAAAAAAAAATTTTTACTGGCCATAAAAAAAATTTTCTTAAAACCGCCTTATCACGGGGGAATCCACTGGGGGGGGTTTGGCGCGAAAACCGAAAAACCAGTCTTTCCTATTTTGGGGGTTCTTTCGGGGGTTTCTTTTTACGACCCCTGTACACGTGGTTTCATAACTTGTAAAGTAATTCCTTCCACCAGTGCTCTTTCAAAATATCATTTACTTTACTGTCATGTTTTTATGTAATTTATATAACGGACAACCAGGCTCATATCGTCCTTTTCACAAATTTGTGGTAAAAATAAGATATTCTTCTTTTTTTTAGTAAGTTTTGAAGAATATTTAAAAATACAGTATATTTATTTTCAGTTTTATAATTTGCAACAACGTATTCTGTTACACCTAAAGATAAAGTAATTGTTATTCATTTTAGTAAACATTTCATTTTCACTTACCAAAAACATACAAAATGCCACCAGAAGTTGACACGTTATTTTACAATATTGGTCATTGGTTCAAAATCATGACATCGTCTATTATAGGTATAAAAATATTGTTAGCGTCCCCTTTCGAAGGGTAGTTAAAATATTATTTTATTATAAGTCTGCACCATCTAGCGTCGGATGAACAAACTATCAAGTAGAAAACAGATTTCTGTATCTATAATGTGTATGTCAAGGATATGAAAAGCAGTATTGATAATCTATGAATTTATAGAGAGTAGAGATAAGGAGGACCATCTCTTATGGCTGTTTGGCTCAAAAAGTGGCTCTCGCTGTTTCAATTAATGCTCGCATAACGAGCCATTAATGCGCACTGTGCTCTGTAGTTAAAAAACACCCTTACTAATTAAGTAGATAGACTGCTTGCGTTTTTGGGTTAAAATTTAAGTTTTTCCAAATTTAACCGTGGTATGGTAATGTAATGACATGAGCCTGTTATAAAACTCTAGGTGGGACTTTTGAAGATATTTAGCGCGGGAACGAACTTTTTTGTGATCTTTTTTGCTAGATGGTTAAAACCCGGCTACCTTAACGAATAAGTATACACCTTGTACAAAAAAAGAATTTTCCTAACTATTAAAAAAATGTCGTGAAGGTTACTTATCTATTGTTGTTAAATAAACTAAAAATGATTTACATTATTGCAAATAAAAAACTTTTAGGTTAATTTGACACAAGCCGTTTGTCGTCCACTGTAATCGGACCGTTTTAACTTAAGTATGACGCAAGTAAAAACAATTGAAGAAAAGTCTTTTTTTCCATTAGTCAAATTTTTTCGTACCTATGAATACAGACTTTTTGAACCAAAGCGATTCAGTATGGTTTAGTGGTTTTTGCATTTGTCACTATAAAATTAAAATGGCCCATTAGGAAGTACTATCTTAACAAGTTTATCTTTACCATTGTAAATCATTTTATTATCTACTTTATGCACAAAAGATCTAAGGCGTTTGGCTTTTTTGGAAACAAGGGGTTAAGATAAATCTTAAATAAATTTTCGCCCGTTTTAAGCAAGAAAAAGCTTCTCTACCCGAAATATTTGTGGTTGGTGTAGATAGAACCATGCGTTCGACTAAATGTTTGCAAATTTTGTTTTGCGTGGGACGAAGATGCACTTTTCAATGATCCAAATCCGGTTTTACCAAAATTCTTTCAGGAGAAAGGTGGTATTAAAAATGTATGTATGAACTAAGTCAGTCTCTAAATCATTAGGGTACAGTTTTTTCCAGAAAAAGGTTTTTTTTGGTGTAAGGGTTGATGTTGACAATTCACTTATTTTGGTCAAAAAGAAAACTTTTTATTTAACCTGTTGTAGGCCTTTTTCTATATTTCTTATTCGCATATAAGTCTGAGCACAAATGGGTTAACCTAATACAGTATACAGAGCAAAATAGAAACAGTTTTGGTAAATAAAATTGCAGCAAACCACCAGTACCATCTTTTAAAGAAAGTACAAAAGTTTTTCACTGTTTTTTGTATGAAAAATTGTCAAAAATAGCTATGTTTTTCTTTTAGAGTAAATTTTTTAATGTAATTGTAATTAAATCGAAATGATGTCAATAGGACTTTATTAAAGAATCAAAAAACAAACAAAATGGTTTTTTGTTAATCCCTATTGATGCATTTTTTGCAGAGAAAAGTCGGAAAAACCTCTAAATATTTAAACTGCGATTGTGAAAAAAACACATAGGGTGGGTGGCCCATAGAAAGCCAAGCTTTTTGTAAGGCAAATTAATAAAAAGTCGTAGTTGTTGCTATACGATAACAAATTCCCTCTACTCACACTAGCACTAATTAAAATCAAGGATAGACACGTGGCGGCGAGTCGCTCGCGCTGTTATTTTGTCAATGTGGCCACCGGTTTACCCGTGTGTCATTGTCATTACCATACCCGCTTACAGAAAAACTGTTTTCAAATAAATAAACTATTATTTTCTATATTTTTTTCTCTGAAATGTTATATAAAGATTTGCTATGGTACCAAAGAAAAAAAACTTTATTTACATTGTTGGTAGTTAAAAAAGGCAGTGTTCCTAGGAAAGCCAATGGTCCTTGGCAAGGCCAATCAAAAAATGTATAATGGGCTTTGTTAGGGCACAATGGCCTTATTAGGAACATCTAGGATTCCCGAAAATATTAAAATTCAATTTTAAGTAGAGCTAGATATTTTGACTGTCACAACGTTACTTTTAAGTTAAACGATTGATTATAACGGCCTTGTTTGGAGCCCTGTTCCTTACAAGGCCGTTTGGAAAAATTTAGTAAAACTTAAATTTAATAAATAATGATTAACTCTGCAATAAAAAAATGTTTTATAAGTTACATAAGGGTTACTTAATAATTTGTTTGTTTTATTTATCCAGTAAATTAAAGAATACTAACTATTTATTTGTTATGGATGGCCTTCCATGGTTCACCTTATTTAATAGCGTCCATCTTCAGCCCGTTTAAACAACATATTATAAGTAACTAATTTTTCGAAAATCAGCTTTTTAATTTTAAAATGGTCCAAGTTATGAACTTTTTAAAAAGTTGTAAATTTTACGGGTTTTAATTACAATTAAATTAAAATTTTTGACTCTAAAACAAAAATTGCTATATTTGACAGTTTTTTTTTAATATAAAAGACATAGAAAATATTGTACTGGTGGTTTTCTGTTAATTTTTAATAACTATAAACAGTGCTAACCCTGAATGTATCTATATAGTGCACAACCGTCTCTTAGGTGACTGTTACCAGTATTAAACTAATGTCAGCAAATATTTAAATATTGCCTGAAATAGACATAATACGGTCATTTTCTTAACTTTTAATATAGGTTAGACAATGTTAATCACACAAAATTGTGCCCACAAGTGGGTAACAGGTGCTAATCTAACCACATAGGCATAATTTCAGATACCTTCCCATTTGACTCACCACCGACCAATCAAATGCGTGGAACGAACGAGAAGGATTATATACCTATTTCTCTTTCTTTCTCGCACGCTTGTTCGCACAGCCAAGTAGGACAAGGCTGCTTCTAGTAGGTATGTGCCCCAAGGTTTGCTAATTTAAATGACTGTAGTTTTACGATATAAGCTGGCCATTTAAGAGTTATTTTACTTATAAATCACAATTTTACAGTTTCACAATCAAATTAAAAAAATGATTTTTTGAACCTATTATCTCTCTTTTGTTTTTTGGCTGCCTGAAATATACTTTTGTCCTAATATATTTGATATACTAGCCACTGTTAGTGACACGATGGAGAAAATAGTTATGTTATATCCGTCCTTCTCTTTTATTGGAGTAAGGAAGGATATAAACAGACAGAAAGTCAGTTACTTATTTAAAATGAAATGATCTGGTTCTAAAATAAAATTTTGAAGAAATTATATACAAATAAATACTATTAACTAAAGAAGGCCTAGTTATGTATTTCATATTTACTGCTTACTAAAAAGGTAAAAAATAACAAGATATACTATTTATTATAAAAGATATTTAAAGTTTCTCAGAGTTAGTGGCTAAGTTTCATTTTAGGGGAATTAGTTGCTCTTTTGTTTGGTTTTTGGTGTTGGCAACTACGCATTGGCGCATTGCATTGTTGGAAATTCTTCCAAGATGGCTGTTCACAGTGAGCGAGTATAATTAACGATCTTCTGAAATAATGTTTTTCCTTTAATTTTCTAAATTTTTTCAGTTTCTGCCGTTAAAGAACTATTGTTATTTTTATCCTTTACAGACGCATCTTAATTTCTTGCCGATTGTGCTTTGTAAATAGGCCTAAAAGTGCAATGTAGTATTTAAGTGTCTTGTACATAGTGTCAAAAGTTTAGCTTTTATGTATGTTTTTCGGCAAAAGTGCAAGTTAAACTCGGGTGTTTAGTGAGGAAATACCATTGTGGAAGCCTAAAGATCGTAAGTAGCTAAAACATTACAGTGGATTTGTTGTTTTAACACGCCTTATCTTAGTCCTTTCTCAACTGCGTATCGTCCATGGCGCAGTCGGATTATTTCGAAATAAAAGCTGAAAAATTTCACTGTTACCCAAAGCCCGCTTATCGAAAGCGAACCGTTTTGCAATAAAACAGTCTTTAACCTTGCCACATTTTCCATGAAAGATGCAGCTCTTTTGGCTGTTTCAATTTTACCCGCATTGCCGGCATTAAATTAAAAAAACAGCTGTTCGTTTTCCATTTTGCTGGGCGACTTCGGTTTTGAAACGTTTTCTGTCGCCAACACAGAGATAAAAATCACATAAAACCGCTTCGGTGGTATTGCAGTGGCCCAAAATATACAGTAATGAATTTAAATTTTGTAGGGTTGATCAGAGACAATTTTTTTGGCTAGCAACAAAATGATCTCTCATATTAGATAAGTGGGTCATGGACATTGTTATGGGGAAAAGAAGTAGGTAATTCTGTGCGAAAGAAACCTATTTTTGACATTAACAAATAATGTAGATACCTTATACCAAGTTTTTGTGCTTTTTTTAGTGTGTTTAAAAGGTTTATATAGCTCAGGGATACCAGATTCTTTAAATTTTTAAAACAACTCTTTGTTATGTAAAAATATACCTCTTGGTAGGGTAGTGTCTTGGATCATAGCATAATTGCTAAGTACAAACAAGCTATTTATTAACTGTTTACGGTAATAACTAAAATAAAGATTATCTATCTTTTAATTGGGGCTTTAAAATTTGAAATATCTATGGTAATTATTTTTTAATGTCCACTGATTATTTTAATAAAATTTAGTATACCAAAGATTTTTAAAATGTGGCCAAAAAGAAGGAATTTAAGAATATTGTACATTTTTGAGGTTAGGTTATAGTGGGTCGCCATAATTCAAAAACTTAGTTTAGATTCGTCATCAGCGCCTCAAAAAACCCTAGTTTACCAATATATATTAAAATAGACAATGAGTCCGGTATGTAAAAAATTAATTTAACTGTTTTTTAGTGTAGGTACCTGTTATGCAATGTCACGAAAATTTAAATCTTGTTTAATTAAGTAATTTAAAGAAAATTTTTGAAGGTCATCTGGGATGTATAATTTTGAAACCAACCCTCTGCATTTCAGGAAAAATAGGGCAATTTTTTTATTGCTATATTGTTGGGGCTATTCTTGAATTATTTTTTTTTATCATGAGAAGCCCGTAAAGGCATTAAGTCTAAGTAGATACTAACATACCGTGTGTCTTTAAGTAATGTAAGATTTAGTTTATTACCAAAGTTGAGAACATGTGGTCTGAAGATTTGAAAACGCAGAGAATACCTCTGCAGGCAGCAGAAAACAATGGTAGGCTTGTCAGTAAAAGGTTGATGGGTTTTGTAATTTTTAAAGTTTGGGATCAGGAGTAGTGTCAAAAACCTAAGGAGGTTCACAATTTGAATGATTATTTTAAGTAAAATAAATGTCTTATTCAAAATTTCTTTTGCCTTTCTTATATTTCTGCACAGGTATTTATAACTTAATTAGTAAACAGGAATGCATGGGAAAGCTATTCATCATGTTACAACCACACTACCAACTACATTTTTATACAATTATTTTAAATTTTCTTTTAAAATCACTTTATAGTTCCTTTCTCACTTGCGTTATGTTTAATTCTGGTTTGGGTCAACCGATATGTCTATCAATAAGTTTGTCTTCTAAACTGAATTTTCCGAAAGGCCCTTAAAAACTAAAAAATACATTTTTTAACACCAAATTCATTTTTTGGAATTTTTACTCTAAATAAAAAATACCACAATCACACTCCCACTAATTAATTTCCACTTAACAGCATCATTATATATATAAGAATATTATTTAGACGTTTTTACAGTTTGATTTTTTTTGCCTACAATATTTATGCTGCAATTTTTTTTTAACAATAAGGCCTACAAACTTATAAATTTTATATATTTTTTTTATTGGTGCCTATACACAAAAGTATTTACACAAGTAAGTAAAAAAAAACATAATAATATAAATAAAAATTAAAAAATGTGGCTTTACAAAGAGACATATTACAGAAAAAAACGGTAATTAAAATTACATAAAAAAAACATCGCAACTACATTTTAGCAAAGACAAAGACAAACAACATGTTAAAAACAAAATTCAAAAATTCTTTGTAATCGTAGAAGGCCTGACTGATAAGGAAATCTTTTATTTCCTTCTTGTACTGCTTGCCGGGTAGATTTTTTAGCTGGACAGGAAGTTCATTATAAAATCGAATGGCCAGATATCCTGGACCATCCTGACATCTCTTCAAACGCCAAATAGCTGGCACCAAACTCTGCCAACTACGCATATTGTAGGAGTGTACTTCTTCATGTCGGAGATATTCCTCAAGATGCTGTTTGATAAAGATAAGATTTTCTAGTATGAAACGTGATGGTAAAGTTAGTATCTTGAGTTTACAAAAGCACTCCTACAATTAGCCCAATATGGTAAGCCAAGAACAATCCGAATAGCCCTCCTTTGCATCTGAAAAACCTCTGCAATACCAGAGCTATCCCCCCACACAATAATGGCAACAGCGAAAAATAGTCCTGCCTCCTCGCCTGCCTCAAAATATAATATGTATTTATATTTAATTTTTTTAATATTTTGTATTATACCTTAAATGCATACACAAATTAATTTTTTAGTTGTTATATATATTATAAATATGTACTTAGTTGGTACCTTAAAAGTCACTAAAATATTTACAGCAGCAGCAAGAAAAATAGCGCCTGCTGCGTTGTTTATGCAAGGAAGAAAAATTGCATCAATTTTTAGAGTGGGTCTGCCCGGATTTCAAAGTGTTGCAAGAAAATTTTCACACAAGAAATCTTTCAAACTGTAAAATACCTTTAGGTCTTGGTCTTAGTAAAATGGGGATTGTTGCTAAAGTTTATAGGACTAGAATCAGTTTTTGCCATTTTATATGAAAATGCCAAGCACATAATCTTACCGGAATCAAGAGGGACTTGACGTGATAAGTCAGTACCAACTTTATGTATTGGTGACAATATAAAATATCGTCTCTAGAACTAATATAATTTGGGTTATGTTATTAATTATTAACAAATTAAGTCTTGGCAAATTACACCTATTTGTTTTAGTAAATCCTTGTTCCATGATTTAAAATTAGCGATTTTGGTTTTTGATAAGTCAAAACTAGGTAATTGATCGCTGGGAACCACAAAATACTTGATAAGAACAGACAAACAGTGAATAGATTGTTAAAATACAAATGACACAAAATGACGTTTACATAGATGTGTCATAATTCCCTCTGATTGGTGTTTAGCTTATCATGGTGGAGATCAAATCTATTTTATAGTTTTATTTCATGAAAAATGAATTCTAATATTTCTATAGTGTAAACATAAAAGGGTTTTTTGTAATTTATAAATCATATTTCACATGATAAATACAAAAAGTAATTTTTGGGTATGGTCATCATGCCTATTTTATAGGCAGGCTGTATAATATGTTTAATTATAAACACCATTTGACATTTTTATGTTTAAAAATAATTATTGTGATTTCCAAGAAGAACCAGAATAGTAATGTAAGATTACACAAACATGTGTAGTTGGTGTTGGTATAGTAGATACTGGTTTTTAAATTGTTGTTCGGTTTATTATGAATTTAATTGATATTTAAAAATATTTGTTTAATTGGAATAATGCTAATATATTTTACAAACAGGTAGTTAAAAAAAAACAAGAACTTATACTTGCTTACATTTTAAAATTATGTAAGTGATTGCACCTACAAATAAGTTTAATTCAATAGGTTTTATATGTGAATTTAAATATAAACTGGAATTTTACTGTAACTTTTTGTTTTAAGTGTTCCTAGTAAATATATGATTTTTATATTATTTTTTCCATTTCATTGCTCTATGTTTTTTTCTGACTAACTATGGAGAAAGGCAGTATTTACCAAAAAGTCCAAAATTTTGGTATCTTTGCATACCTAGGATAGTTTTACACTTATTTACACTTTAAAAAAATTAGGATATTCGTCTAAATTAAAATAAAAATGCATACATTTTTTAAATATCAATACTTAAAAACAAAATGTTTATGCCATTCTGTAGTAATTTTGTTTTTAAATGATATTCGCGCTAGCTAGATTTTATTTTTATAAATAAGGATAGTAGTAAATACAATTTTTTTTTGCAGTTTTCCTACAAAACTGAAAATATGCATATACTGCTTTTCTCCATGGTTGGGCAGTTAAGTAATAATGCCATCTAGCATCATCATCATGTTGTAAATTTGAGCCTTCCAATTCTTCTGTCATTCTACCAAAATGATGGAAATGTTATAAATCGACTATAAGGTAAACACACAAGAACCCCCAATGCATTTTTCGGGGATATATATTTTTTTAAATTGGGCAGTAGAATGGCTCTTAATTAAACGGCTTATCGTTTTTAAACGAAATGCCAAATTAAATATTAAGTAAGGAAGTTAAACCAATAAGGACATTAATGGTACATCATTCTTTTAAAAAATCGACCAAGAGAACACCCTGGCCTTCCCAAAAGGTGTGAGTGGCACACTCTATACTTGATCCCCAACGCTGTCAACACTAATTTGTATTGTTTATGCGATTTTAAGGAGGAAGAAAATTTTCTTTCTCAGTTTTGTTTGTTTTGCGCAGTTTCTGGACGCCTCTCCTTAAACTTACTCCAATTAAACACCTAGGATTTTGGTAGGTAGGTAGGTTTAAAGTGAGTGGACTTTTTTCGCCCTCCACTACGACCGCTCGGTTTCACCCGTTTCGGTCGGCGCACCTTTGTCTGCTTGTGACCTTGAGTGGCACCTCTCGAAACAGATTTATCTGTTTCGGTCAGGGCACCTATGTCACTTTTTTTCCTGTGAAAGCGGTTCTGTTTGGAGCTAGGAAAGTAATAGTCCACCACGGCAGAGCCCCGCATTACCGCAGTAAGGCTAGATACTATGAGAGATCGCCCTGTATCTCGGAGGCACCGTTGGGGACACCTGTTTAAGGCACAGGATGACATTCACTCATCAGCACGGTATGCTAACACCTTGAGTTAAGCCTTGTGTTCATCTTAGCTTCGGATCCCGTTCTATACGGTGGCAACAAGATTTGACGATAACCAGCAACTCTAGCGCATGTTCCAAAAGATCCTACTGGGCCCAACCACAACGACGATGTGTGAACACAGCGGTTGGGAGGATTTTGGTAAGGTGGGTACTCCAAATTTCATTATATTGCCAAAAGTAAGTGCTATTCGAAACCAAGCAAAAATATCTGGCCAAATCTGAGCACTTATGGTATTTTTTCTTTGGGACTTCCACAAAGGAATCTTCGGAGGAGAGGATGGCATAATATCTTTAAAAGAGCGACTGATCCCCTATACCCTGTCGGTGCGCAAGAGAAGAAAACATTCCTTCAAGTGTAGGATCTTTTAATTTTTTGAGTTCGCCTCCAGGGTGATGTTATAACAAAAGTGTAGGATCATTAATAAGACAAACAGCACTATGAATGGAATCAAGAATGTATGTGTTGCAGGAAACGTCATACCCCAGATATAGGAACAATTTTCTGAACAGGGGGATACATACAGATTAGAAGAAGAAAAATACTTTCTGGCTTAAAAGAGGAATTCAAGCTTTTTTGAAGCTGCAGACGCTATTAATGTGATGTGTTTATGCCAGTTGGTATGGTATTACCTGTGATAAATATTCCTTGGAGCCACTTACAACTACAACTTAAGAGACATTTTTCTACTACATTTTATGCTAAAAGTAAACAAATAATCATCCTTTGATGATGAATCACCTTTCAAGTTGTGGTAGGCTAACAAAAAAATTAAAAAAGTGTTCGGCAGGATATACGAGGCTAAAAGAAATAGAGTAAATGCAGATAGAGCTGAAATGTTAGTTTTTGTACATTATATTACTAATAAAGAAATATCAAGTATTAAAGTATGATTTTGATAACATAATAAAAAAATATTTTGGACTTTCAGCGTCTTTTTATATTTATTACTGATAGTTTGTTTTAACCAAAATATTGTTGTTCTATTGTGCTATTTTATTTTGTTTGTTTACGTAATATAGTCCAAAATTCTTCATTTGTCGATACCTTACGATGCCGATAATTGGCAACAGCTACCAATATATTGATATCCGTATTGGTATCAGTCCATCCCTACTTTTTATCTTAGTATGCTTTTCGCACGTGATTTCTCTAAATGTCTATTCTCTCCAATATCCAAAAGTTTCAAAATAGTAAATTAATTTCACATAAATAGCGTAATCAACACGAAAAACATTATGGAAACTTCCACATTAATATGTATACACAATAAATATATAAGAAGCTTCTAATAAAAGAATCGAGCGATAAAGAGGGGTCGATAGATCGCGATCTTTTTCACTGACCCGCGATTTGTTTTAAAACAATTCTATAAACATAAATAATGGTGATAAAAATATTGTTTTCAAGTTCGAATTGACCCCAGTGGCAAATAAGTTATATATACATTATATATGAGTGTGAAAAATTCGGAGATGTTCCATTTTATTATACAGGATATTTCTTAATTATGCGAATATTTAAGGGTGTTATTCTACATGAAAAATTAATATAGTTTTCTTTTTAAACTAGGGTATATCGGTATCGGCCGATAAATAAAGTGCAATATCGGCCTATATCGGTATCAGCCTAATAAAAATATTAATAATAGGTAGTTTAAATGATAAAAAAAAATTACAAGACTTACAATTAATACAAAATTACTAAACAAACAAAAAAAAACAATTAAAATGGAAAAATGTTAACTAAAAAAAATTAACAGTTATATTTAATATTTAAAGTTAAGTTTTGGTAAATTATGATGCAGCAAAGTTAAATTTTCTGCCCTTTTTGAGCTTAGACCAATTCTTGCGCTTTAATGTATGTTCCTAGCTAAAGGGAGTAGCTGTTCACTTGCCACACTACTTGGTGGGTGTGCTACATATATTACTGCACATTTATATAAAAATGAAAAAATGTCTTTTTTATTTGTCCACCAGGATAAAGGACCTTTATTTTTTGATATTTTGGCTAATTCAATGTACATTTTTATGTTCCGCTTGAATTTTATTAATTAAATCATTGTCTTGTTTTGCTTCTTTTAATATCTTGCCCATTTTTGCTGGAGGAGCATCATGATCGTCACTTAAATCGGAGCTATTTACTTTCTACCAGGTTTGTTGTTTTGGGGTATTGTTTCATTTTTTAAATCTGTTTGTTTTTTTGCGGTAACGCTTTGTCGAAAAAACATGTTTTAAACCTTGGATTTAATAAAGTGGCCAAAAGAAGATTTCTATCAGTGAAGTAGTCTTTGCACCTTTATTTAAAAAAAAATTATGCTCATTTTTAGTAGCCTGTGTGTCTTAAGTAATGGTATTACATCTGATTTGTTTTTAATAAAAAACTTTGTAATCTCTTCAAAGGGCTTTAAATGATTTAATACGTTTTTTGCTAGTTTATACTGGTGATATACTATTGTCATATCTTTTAAAACTAGATCATTCATTATAAATATATTTAAATCATTTTTCGTTCTACCAAGCGTTCCAACATATAAAAACTTGAGTTCCATCTTGTAGGTACATCCAGAATAAAGATTTTTCCGACATATTAAAAGTCCTTTGAATATTCTTCAGTCTATCACCAGCCAAAGAGGAGTGATTAAAATGAGTTGCATGAATCCTCGCTTTTGCCAATAAATCTATGATTTAGCGTTGATTTTCTAATTAGTCTCATATGGCTAATTGTATTGGCTATATTTTTGGCCAAAAATAAAAAAATATTGAATATCCAGTGGCGGCTCGTCAGGGTAGGCAAGGTAGGCGCCGCCTACCTTGGAAAAATGCCTTAAATGTAATTTTAAAAAATATATTATTTAATAAGTATATAAAATTAATATATTTCTACAATTAAAAAGAAAATGGTTACCGCTGGAGGCAGAGCGAACGTCAAGACTACACAATAATATTTATACCGTTGGTCTTTGACTTCCGACCAAAGGCGATCTATCTCAGCCGCCTTATTTGATATTCGTACGTAAGCAAATAAACTAATAAACGATGCCAAGTAATGCGAAAATCCGCCGACGTAAAGTAAAATTCGGCAGATTTATTATTTCTGCAGGCGATTGCATCTCGCCTTCGCTTTGACCTTCACGATCGTCAACATCGATTATGAAGATGCATGATAACAGAGCTGGGATTCTGTAAAAATATAAGGAAAGGGAAAGTCAAAATAAGGATCACATGTCCTTGTGCTCTTAAAAGGTAACTCATAAGTTTGTCACTGTTTCGAAGAGATAAAGAAAAGGAATGTCAAAAAAATTGCTTACAGAGTCGAGGCCCAGGTGGACAATTATTGGTCAGAGGCACGGACCCGATGCGACCTTTAATTGACCTGTATCTTTTATCCAAAGAAATTCCGTATAAATCTTACCGGTGCATTTGGTTTCGAGTTTTAATCCTAGGTAGGTTAGTGGTAGTTTTGAGTTAGGCAGGCCTTTAGTCTAGGAGAATTTGATTTTTGATAAGTATTTTTAGCTATAAGTGCAAGTTTCTGGTTTTTTTGTTTATAGTTTAAATAATATTAAAAATGGAGTCAAACCCTGCATGACATAATTTCTCTTTAGAAAACTCCCGACTAAATGTCACAGTTGTTAAGTGGAAGAATCTTTAGGAAAGTTTATTTTGTTGGCCTTGTTTACTACTTCTAAAGGTAGAAATCATGTTTCACAGGGCTTTTCAGATTTAAAAATTTATCTCTATTAAAAAACATGAACTTTAAGGAGCATATGAGCAGTTATTTAAGTCTTAAGCGGTTAGAAAAAACTCTAAACCATAAAATATGCTTTAAACGTTCAAAGGTATGTCTTTAAAATTATATAATGAAGAAGTAAGAAAAAATAGAATCTTATTAGGTTATTTAATTGATGTTACTTGTCATTTGGCAAACAAGAACTTTCTTTTAGAGGCCATAATGAAAAAAAAAAGAATTATTCTAATTTTGGCAATTTTAAAGAAACGTTTAATTTATTAATTAAACGTGATATAGAAATTCAACAGCATTTAAAAAAAAAGGAAATGTTTTTAGGTTTATCCAAAACTATCCCGAATGATTTAATTCATTGTATTTCTGAACACCATTTAAAAGTAATTCAAAACGAAATAAAAGAGTCGATTTTTTTTGTACAAAACTGCAAAAACTACGGATATAGTAGAAAAATCTCAGTGCCCTTATGTTGTTGGTGTTGGCGGCAAAAAGCCAACCTGGCTTTTGTACATCCAACTCCAAAGTCTACTTAAAAAACGTTTTCTTTCGTTAATAAGAACTTTTTGGTAATATTTTCTATTTAAAAATAACCATAAAATTAATAAAAATATGAGATACACGAAAATTGGACGTGGCACCTCAAAAATTTTCGCCGGCGGCGCAATTTTGGCCTGCGGCGCTCTCCGCCTACCCAGCTTTATGGGTCGCGGGCCGCCAATGTGAATATCTCGGCAATTTTAAATAAATTTTCATGAAAATAGGTACCTGGAGGTTTTTTGGGTCACTGATTACGATTTTAATGTTAGAAATTTTTGAAACATCCTTAAAACAGTAAAAACCACCCTTTTTTAAGGGTTTTTAAATATTTTGGAAGTAAAGCTCAGATTATCAAATAAATGCCATTTTTTCAAAATAAGTAAGATTTTTTTTTGTTATGTACTGAAATTGAGATACAAGGGCTTATAATAGGGGGTTAAAACTACCCCCATGATAAGAAAGAATACAGAAAACATGACCTCAGATTGTTCTTGTTGTTTTTTAATCAATTTTTTAAAAATATTTGATCGTATTTTGACTATTATGATATTCATTCCCCCTCCCCCAGGGGGTGAAAAGTACCCCTAAATTAAAAAATAAAAAAACTTTATTAATTTTTTTTTGCAACTTTTCGTTTTAGAACCGACAAATTAACAATATTTTTAGTAAAAAGAAATAATTAACCTCCATGATCCCGAAATTCCAACGTTCGTTGAACGGTAGGGCCGACCAAAAAAACGGGGCCCGAAATTAAATGTCCCTGCTCAAAATATTACCCTCGAC
>JAHBCN010012495.1:0-26544 GCA_019359885.1 Listronotus oregonensis
TTCAAGCGCATGTTTAAAATACAAGATATTGAATGATTTTTGACCTGATATTTACGCCTTAGTTGTAAAAATTGAAGTATCATGCTTCAACTTTGACTGAAATGCCACTATAACATTTCTTAACAATATTGTATTTTAATTATTCCTTTAAAAAAATTAAATTGAACCATATTAATCTTTAATCGACATAAAATTAACATTGCAATAAATAACAAGTTCAAAATTTAGGTCCTAATTTTATGGAAGAGTTATTACAAATGAAAGAGGCATTTTGTTGTATTTAGTAATATCTCTTTTAAGTTAAAATTTTTGCTAATTCACAAGTATTTTCCAAACTGATTTTTTCCACGCAAACCGCATTTAAATTAACAGAGAGCAACTCTCTCCGTGACATCATGCTTAAACCGAATCAATTTTGAAACACATCGCGTCTGTGTATCATACATTGTATTCGTTTTCCATGGTATCACGCTGTACCTAATATCACTATTGGCACAGTGCCGATTAACACAACATTGACGGCTACACAGTCACTGTGAGACTAACTATTAAAGCCAAACCCAAAAAAAAGACTACACAGACACTAAAATGTTCTGCAGACGCCCTTTGATTATTTAGTCTATTAAAAGAACCCTTTTCTTTTTAAAACTCGCAAATTATTAAAAACTTCAGGAAAGGACGGGAACAAACGGTACACGACAAGAAACGAGTAAGTTTTTCTTCTTCACGTCAAATTCGAAAGTGGTTCAGCAAGGGGAAATTTAAATAACACCTTTTGCCTGCGGATTTATCCATTTTTTTCTTTTTCTAATTACCAACTAGAGTTTGAAATGTTACATTTAAATCAAGCATTATTTAACGAAAATTTAACCCGCGAGCGCTGCAATCGATTCAGCTGTGCCAATAGCCAGATTTTGTTTGATTTTAAAATAACGGTTACATTTTTGAACACTCTTTCTTGTTTAAATGTTATCAAATACTTTCTGCAAACATTTATTCATATGATTTTGTTTGATTTTTAGGAAGTTTGTTACTGACGGTTTACATCCCAAAGCAAAATATAGATTAGTTGCCTTAGCACGGCTAGTTGGTATGCAGTTAGCTGTGATGGTCAATAATCAGCATTATCAGTACGTAAAAAATGTTTCATTTGATACAGTGGGCACAGGACACGGGCAAAATGGTATTGTTTTTGAAGCAAGGGTAGTGAAAAATACATTTTGTTCTTATTTCTAATCGCCGGTTGGTCCACAACTGTAGAACCTAAGTTTGCTGGTCACCAGTCTAAAGCAATTACATTGTGTAGTGTACTTCTTGTCATTTATTTTTAACAATGATCATTTGATCTATGAATATCAGGCTATATATTATTTTTACTGTAAAATAAAGACTGTTTTGATTAATTTATTGTTATTAAACTAAAACTTAAATGTTTATGATTTTAATTTAGGACATGGACTCATATCTTCGCCGAAAGTTAAGTTTGTACAATGGCAAATTTCTGACGGTAATTTTCTGAAATATGATCTGCTGTGTATAATTTGGCATGATATTTACTAAACCATTGTTTAAAACTTACATTTTTTGATAAGGTATTTTTGCTGAGCTTTGTTTTCTAAACAAACCTTTATGTGTCACAATGTGATTTTATGTTTTTTTAACCAATGTAAAACACGTAAGATGCGTATTTTAAGGTAGGCGGGCGGTTTTTTACCTTAAGCTTTTTGCAAATAAGCAAAACTCTTTCATGTTGGATAATTCTTAAATGCATACTTCTTTATTATACCACCTGAATTGAAATGCAGATGACGATTCAACATTCATCTGACCAAATAGTTTTTTTTGTAAAAAAAAAACGATAATGGTTAAATTTATTATTATTATTATTATTATTATTATTTTAATGTTAATAATCCATTTTCACAAATTAATATAAAAATTAAATTCACGTTAAATGTTATTAACTTGGGTCATTCCATGTCAATTCAACCAGGCCATTTCACCAAACACCTCAGATTTTTATGAAACTTGGTATATTTGTTCTATATATAGAGATGAATATCTCCACCAAATTTTGAATTTTTATCCCACATACTTTTTGAGTTATAGCACTTTAAAGTTTTGTCGTTTTCAATTTGCGAGCCTTGGATAGTGCCGAGTAAAATGTGTATTAGAATAGAAAAAAAATTTTTCATTCACTTATTTGACACCCCAATCTAGGTAAAATTTTTTAGGTTCTTAAAACTATAAGGAATTGATAAAAATATATAACAGAACCCTAAGTTAAACATAAAATATTATAAAAAATTATATTTTGACTTTTTAAAATCGTAAATATGCAACGGCTCAGCTTAAAATTAAATATCTCAAAAGAGAATGAGATAATCAAGAATTTTTACCCCTAAATTATCTGCATGAAATAGGCTTTAAATTAATAAAATAAAAATTTTTGTGTATTTGCTTCCTTCTATTTATTAAGGCCATTGCAAGTTACATTATGTTACTTACGAGCAATGTGAAAGTTCTCCTGGTTTCAATAAATGGGTACAGTTTGTTACAGAAGAATAAATTACATTTTAATGTTTGGAAATCATAGTTCACTATTCTCTGTATTTGAAGACTTTGAAAGCTAATGAATCATTAGCTTTTCAATTAAATTTATGCACTCGTTGAGAATTGATATGTTCTTCCCGTCGAGGTTTGTGGAGGTCAACCACTGCAAGTATATGCGGAATTGGAATCACATATATCATCTCATTTTGGCCAGTAAAATGAGGGGAGATTTAATAGTTGTATTTTTTTTTTTGATGAAAGTTTAATTACTTCACTTTTATATTCTCAACAAGTAGCTCCATTTCTGCTGCCTTTTGTTCAGCCGTTTTTTGTAATTTAGGTATTTTTGGTGGCAATTGAACATCTAAAACTGTTTCAATTTTATTTTTAAAATTTTGTTGCAGTTTTTCTAATTTATTTTTGCATAGCCAATTTTGGAGTTTTTATTCAATGCATGTAATTTAAGAGGTGAACACCCGACATCCGTTAAAGAGGAATTTAGGATTCAATAGCCTCTTCTTTTGTAACTTAGTTTCAGTTTAGTGGCAGTGTAAAGACATCATCATCCGGATTCTTCTTCACTGTCATTTCAGTAGAGAATATATTTTTAGAGCAACTGGTTTTACCTTTAGACCTTTTGTGACACAGGCCTTACTCTGCTGAACACTTAAAACTCTTAAGCTATTTTTACTGGGTTTCTTATGTTTTTTAAAAGGATCACAGCAGACCTTCTGGAGGAATTCAAACTTGGACAAAAATACACTCCTATGATGCAAACAAATGTTAATTATTTCTTTATCATTTAATTCACTTCTTATTTTTATCAAGTTGTGATCTTCTTCGACAAATCTTTAACATTTTCCAGCCCTATTTTTGTAATATAATTTAATTTGTGGATTCTGTCATTTTTAATAGCCCTACACTACACTTATTGTCTATTTCTAATCAAAATTGATTTAAAAGCAGATTAAGTTTTTTCTTCTTTACTAATTCATTATAAAATAGTGAAAATTGCAAAAATTAAGTTAAAAAAATTGAACTATAAAAATCACTAATGTTTTGTATTGATATTTGGTTTTTTTAAAAATAAAATGACACCTTAATAAAAACTTAATTAACATAGACCACACACTAACAAAATATAATAAACTCAAAGAAAGGTAAACACTACTTGTAACCACCACTGTTATAACAGTTAACTCTAGGGACACTAGTAACAGACTGGCTCATAACTGACAGAGATACACTAACTGCCTAGAAAAGGCCTGTCCAGACATGGAAACTCATATTCCAACTTGCCTGGGGGTAGGAGGCAGATAATCTGCCTGTTTATTTCTGTGGTCTAATCTATTATAACATGAATGTTGACTTTTAACTTAGTTTCAGTAATATGTTAAACTAAGATTTTTGATAAGAAAATGTAGAAGCACTTTGTTTCTTCTTATAAATAAAGTTCTTTTTGTTGTTAAATTGTTGACATTATTAATTCAGTTTTTTAGAACAGCTTCTTATTCACAAAATATTTTTCCAAATATTAAAATGTTGTTTAATTTTCATTAACAATCTGTAGCCATTGAGACTGTACAACCTCGCATTGCTCGTAAGTAACATAATGTAACTGCAATGGCCTTAATAAATGTAAGGAAGCAAATACACAAAAATTTTAGTTTATTAAATTAAAGCCCATTTCATGCAGATAATTTAGGGAGGAAAAAAAAATTTTGATTATCTCATTCCCTTTTTTGAGATATTTAATTTTACGCTGAGCCATGCTTGGTTTTTACGATTTTAAAAAGTCCAAAATATATTTTTTTATAATATTTTATGTTTAACTTAGGGTTCTGTTATGTATTTTTATCAATTCCTTATACTTATAAGAACCTACCTTAAAAATTTCACCAAGATTGGGTGTCAAATAAGTGAAGGAGAAATTTTTTTCTATTCTAATACACATTTTACTCGGCACTATCCAAGGCTCGCAAATTGAGAAATGACAAAACTTTAAAGTGCTATAACTCAAAAAGTATGTAAGATAAAAATTAAAAATTTGATGGTGTTATTCATTTCTATATATAAAACAAATATACCAAGTTTCATAAAAATCTAAAATTTTTGGTGAAAAAATTATTATTTTTTGGTTGAATTGACATGAAATGACCCAACAACTAGAACGTCAACATAGTTTCATTTCTAAGATATGTATTGGCTTTTGTTTCATAGCCTACTGTGGTTTAAAGTTATAAAGTTTAAATAAATCGCATAGAAAACCAATGTCATCCATGGTGTGTTATATTTTTGAAAAGAGAATTTAATATGCCATCTTTTAAATTAAAATTTAATGGGTGTTCCATTTAAAAAAATAAGTCCGATAACTTAGTCTGAGAACGACAGATTATTTAACAATAATTATAAAAAAAAACTATTGAATAAAATATTTTTCTGTATCTCTTTTAACTAAGAAAATATAGGGTCATTCTAAAATTGACAATTTTTTTATTTTTCCCGTACCTCTTAGCTAAGCGAAAATTTTCAAACTTTGATTCTACCATTTTAAGTTTAACCAAAAAAAAAACACATGACCTGTATATTACTTTTTTGGTAGGGGGTCATCCACAAGCCACGCAACTCTCCCTACCGAGGGGCAGAACTATCGGTAATTGAATTAAAATAATTGAAAAATCGTATTTAATTACTGCTCACTAATTAGATTACTTTAATACAATTACTTTTCGGAAAAGGCAATTATATTTGGATTATCAATTAATAGGATTCTGTAATCGTAATTGGTAATTGATTTTCACGAATCCCAAGTAATTCAATTACTTGTAAAGTAATTAAATTACTTGTAAAGTAATTAAATTACTTAGAAATTAATTCAATTACCTAATAAATAATTGAATTACTACGAAAAATCTAATTACCATTTTTTATGGAAAAACTGCCGAAACTTTGGCCAGCCAGAAAGAACATCTTGAAACACGGCGGGCCGCTTTGAATCCGGCGAACGCCGCCTCCGCGGCGATTTAATATTTTCGATTGATGCTTACTGCCACCGTTTTTATACTTTTTTTTGGGGAAAAATGGAGTAGGAAAAAAATTTTTGGTTTGATGTTTTTTCTAATACGTTTTTCTAATCACATTACTTAGCATTTTGATAATTGCAGTGATATAACTTAATTTATTTGCCATTAACTTAGTTAAAAAAACATTAAGATGTGCAAAATTTATTTTAGGGTAACAAAGGCGGCGTTGCTGTCAGATTAGAACTTCACAATACTTCACTTTGTTTTGTAAATTGTCATTTGGCAGCACATGTGGAAGAGTTTGAACGGAGAAATCAAGATTACAAAGATATAAACGCGAGGATGAATTTCAGGAGAAATCCGCAAGCTATAAAAGATCATGAGTAAGTATATATTTTTTTTATAATAGAGTACTTAATTTATAAAATACTGAATCCACTGTATATGAATCTACTTATTTCATATATCAAGCTGGTTATAGATCAAGTAAAGATAGCAGTCTAATCTAGTGCTAGTTTGCTTAAGTCAGGGTTAAAACAGCATTATAAAAATACCCGTAAAATAAACGCTATTAACCTATTGGTCATTAGTTAAACCATAAACAGAAAAAAAAAACGAGAAAATCTGGCATGTAAGAGTCATCTAATTATGAATGAAGAAAACTATAGTTTTTGCTTTTTTATTTATTTTTGTCTTTTCTACTTAAATTTTCTTTTCTTTTTTTTTTTTCTATAAGATTTTAAAAAACACGTAAAAAATGATTTGAATTAAAACAAAAGAGACGAAACATAAAACCAACATTTTCCTAATAGGACACTTTATTTCTTGGTTAGTTTTTGAAAGTGTCAATTTGTTTTAATAAAAAATTATTTCATGTTCATTTTGGTAAAATTTTACTTTACGGACACCACGGCGATTTTTATAAAATTTTGCATACGGGGGTTTTTTGGATCACGAATCTAAAATTAGTTTTTCCGGCAACCTGTGGTTTTTGTTATTACTCCTCCAGGTGGACTAACCTTAAAATTGACATTTTTCCAAAATTCCTCATTCTTGACACTAATTACCATCAAAATGGAACATACACTGATTGGGCATTCATATATTAAACGAATAAACTAAAATTTACAAAATTTTATTGCTTATTTTTGGTAAAAAACACCTCAAATAAATCCAGTTTTTTATATCTTTACAACTTAAGTATGAATCAGGCAACCAGTTATACATCATATATCTTCTTACAACGTACACAAAAGTGGATTCATTTGAGACAATTTTTACCTAAAATAGACAATTTTGTAAATTTTAGTGTATTTGTTTAATATAAGTGCCTAATCATTGTATGTTTCCATTTGTTGGTAATAAGTTTTAAGAAGGGAGAATTTTGAGGTTAGTTTACTTGGAGACCTTATAACTCAAAAACCAGAGGTTGCTGGAAAAACTAAATTTAGATTCGTGATCAGCGCCCCAAAAAAAACCCCCGTATGCAAAATTTTATAAAAATCGGCGTGGTGTCCGTAAAGTAAAATTTTACCTTCATGTTTAGTAACAACAGATATAATTTAATTTATATAACGAATTTATGCTTTAAATTAGAAAAAAAGAAAGGTAATAATAAATATCTCAAATGCCAAAACAAAAAAAGACAATATTTTGTCAGTCTTACATTTATCACATCTTTTAATACACACGAGTAATAGTGAACTACATTATTAAGTTAGTTTTTTGTTACTAAAAATTCATATAAAATCATTTTTCTTAAAATTAATTTAAAAAATAGAACATTTTCAAATGTGGTGTCCTATTAAGAAAATTCTAATTTTGTGGATGTATCTTTTTCGTTTCAATTTAGATTATTTTCTTAAATATTATTTCAGATTTCAAAGATACGTAAGATAGCTACTTAATAATATTTATTAAACACAAAGAAAGCCATAAATATGGCCCTGTTTAATCCTCGTTAGAGGACTCTGTATAATTCTATTAGGGCGGTTATACAGGTATATTAAAAATTAATTAGCCAAATTGGAAGGGTTTTAACTAAATTTTTCCTAAAATATTAATTTTCTTCTGATTTTTTAATGCATTTTTTAAACTATAATAGGTTTTTTAGAACGTGAAAGTATTTAACTTTTTTAATAATTTACTTTTTTATTAGAATAAAAAAAGCACATATCAATCTTATAAAGGGGTCAATTTGGCATAATCAAAAATTTTTTACCAGAGCTCTTATCGCTTTTTTTTGTTTTTACACTTACATTATTTTATAGGCAAATATATTGGCTGGGCGACTTAAACTATCGGATAACAGACTTAACTAATTCTCAAGTGAAGACGTTGCTGCAAAGAAACGAAATGAATAAGCTTCTGAGGGCCGATCAACTTAATCAACAACGAGATAGGGGAAATGTTCTTTTGGTAAGAAAAATTCAAAACAAAAAAAAAAACAATTTTTTTCAGATGATTTTAGTAAGTGTACAATGTGCTTAACCATTACAGTCTCGATGCCTTAAATAAATAGACAATAATATAATAGGGCCTAATATAATAACATTAATAACACTTTGGCCAAATATTTTCTAATATAAAACTTTATAACAGACCTATTAGCATATCAAGTCCAAATATTAAACGCCCAGGCCAAAACAACATGTGGGCATTTAAATACCGCGTAGTGAACGTGACGTCAGAAGGTAGGAAGCCACGATTTATTTGGGAAATATACCGGACTTTTAAAATTATGTTTTTTTACAAATTTATTATCGGTATTGTACAGGGTTTTTCCATATAATTTGGCATGCTTTTAAAAGCATTATTGAAAGGAATTCAAATAAGTTGTTTATACAAAAGTTTTAGTATTTTTATGATGATTTTAGATATTAAAATTAAGAAAATCAAATGACAATGGCAAAATAGAAAAATCGGAAATAATACTTTTTTTTTAATGAAACTTCCTGTCTTTTTATTAAAAATATGAAATCTTGGCATTTTTCTCTTTTCAAAAATATATAATATGTTTATGATTTCTATTGAATTTGCGGTAGGCTCTAGGTGAAACATTGTAACAAATTTAATTTAAAATAAAACACTCGGTGTAAAGTTTCACAAATTTTTATTCAGATAGATTTGACACGTGTTTCGGTCTCACGACCATTTTCAAAGATCTTTTTAAGAAGAATGAGCTTAAAAATAAAAATAAAAAATTATCTTAAACTTACACAGATGGCCTATAGTAAACATTTTATGGCACTAAATTATTTTGATTGCAGCGTCTAAGATGGGCGTACCTACAAAATCTGTTTGAGTATTTGTTAAGTTGTCTTTATTGCTTATAGATTTCTTAATGGCCAAAATTTCCAAATAATCCATTTGTTTACCCTTCTGAATGTTATGTAATAACTTTACATCCCCATTAATAAAAAAATGATTATTGTCTATGCAGTGTTCCGCAAAACCGGTATTTCTCTTGCTGTGTAGAATTGAATTTCTGTGTTCTTTTATTCTATCCTGTAAAGAACGCCCTGTTTGCCCTATATAGGTTGCGTCACACTCATTACAACATATTTTATATATTCCGGATTGTTGATTCTTAGGACTTTTTCTTTGTTATTTACTAAAACCCTTGCCAAATTATTTTTATTAACTGAAATACAATTAATTCCTAATTTGCGAAAATTATTGTTAATTTTATTACTTATACCAGAGACATAGTTTATAGCAAACCATTTTTTAGCCTTACTATCATTTGAAGTAATTGTGTATAAAAATGCTTTTGAATATTTTTATGTTTTTTGTTTCTTATCAGTTTGTTGATGATTGCGGGACTGTATCCATTATTTGTAGCTATTGTTTTTATTATATTGACTTTTTTTAGGTAGTTTCTTGGCTTAATGGAACACTTAATAACCTATGAATCAAACTATGGAAGGCCGACATTTTTATTTGCCAAGACTGGTTAGAATTTGCATGTATAATTGTATCTGTTGTGGTTGGTTTACAGAAAATATCAAAATCGAAGGAATTGTTTTTACGGCTAATTTTCAAATCAAAAAAGTTAAGTGAGCTATTTTCTTCCGTTTCTATTGTGAATTTAATTTTTTTGTTGATTTTATTTATGTATGTTAAGAATTGTGAGAGTTGTTTTATCTGTTCCAGTCCATATACAAAAATGTCATCCACGTACCTAGCCCAAAAGTAAACATATTTACACAAACTTTCATTAAATTTGGGAAAACAAAATATTTTCGAAGTTAGCCATAAACACTTTAAGAGTGGACTTAAAGGGCTTCCCATAGGGGGCCGTTGTTTTTTATAAATTTTATTATATATTTTAAATAAAAATGTGGCCTTATAGTTTGATTATGGGTTATTAATTTATTAACCCAAAGAAACTCCCTAAAAGTCAATATAAAAAAACAATAGCTACAAATAATGGATACGTCCAATCATCAACAAATGAAAAAAAACAAAAAACATAAAAACGTTTTTTTATACCCTTATTTAAATGATAGTAAGGCTAAAAAATGGTTTGCTATAAACTATGTCTCTGGTATAAAATAAAATTAAAATAATTTTCGCAAATTAAAATTAATTGTATTTCAGTTAATAAAAATAATTTGGAAGGGTTTTAGTAAATAACAAAGAAAAATCCTAAAATCAACAATGAATATATAAAATATGTTGTAATGGTGACCAATATAAAGGGCAAACAGGCGTTCTTGGCAGGGTTCGTAAATATCATGATATTTATTTGAAAATATCAAAATATGAATTAACGATATATATCGGATATATATCCAAAAATTGATATATATCAATGTTTGTGATATTTTCGGACTTTTTAAATAATAACACTTCTGCTTTTAAAATAATGTGTTTAAAACAGTAATAAAACATAAAAACAGAAATATTACAACGTTTCAAGTTTATTTTTAAAATAAATCCTAAAAATCTAACAAACTCAAAACAACAAATTATAAAAAAAATTTCTTAAGGAACTAAAACGATAATTCAAAATATATTTTGAAAGAAAAAAATATCTAAACAAAAAAACACATATTTTTTTCTAAGACTACCCAGTTACATTAAATCTCGTATGTAGCAAGTTGCAAGTGGCAATCATCTTCTTAGAATCTGAGGCTAATAAAATGGTGGAAGAAGGAATACTGAGGACCCATGATCCTCCTGTTGTCTCTGTTTAGACGAAGTCCAAATTGAGACATTTGGTTGCAGTATTTTGATTAAAGTGCCTAAACAAAAATTAAGCTTGGCAGCTTTTTTCATTTCTAGCTTATTCCAAGTTTGCTGTGAACAAGACCAAAAATCGAAAAATACGTTCAAGGCCTGCAGATGCCGAAACTGCTATCAAATCTTACTGCACATATCTAGGAAACCAGTTTTTAAATCAGACCAATTGAAGTACTTTTCTGGCTCAACTAAACTAATAGACTTCCACCAGTTTGGAGGAGTCGTTTTAAACTTTCAAAACTATAAGAAGGAAAAAAGGGTTCGACTCGGTTTAAAGCCATTGCTTGGAATAAATTCAGGATTGATCTTTTGTAAATATTCAAATCAACTGCTTCTGCATTATAAATGAAGTCCACGAAATCAGTCAATAAGTTGGCTAAATAAATTGGGGTGTCAAAGCTACTTCCTTTCGCTTTTAAACTGTTTTAAAACATTTGCAGGCTGTTCCTTAAGATCCTCCCTTCTTCCTCCATATTTCAACACCACTCCTATTGTAGAACCGTCTCGTTGCATTCTATCCAAAGCAACTGCAATAGGTTTCATTCTTCCAAAAAAATCTTTTGCATTAGTCAATGTTTATATCGTTACAATTCTATAAATATCATTGTAATTGATTCCTTGTTATCTTGACACACCTGAACTAATATGCCGCGGTTTTCCAAATAGGATTCTATGGCATCAGTTGCAGTGTTCCAACGGACTTCTTGTGGAATAATTAGCTTTTTTCCTTTGGCTTCTTTATACCAGGCTGCTGGAAGATGTGTGTTTCTAAAATACTTTATAACCTTAATAATGTGCTCCATAAGTCCTACTATCTGAATATCGGAAGCTAGCAAGTGTAGAATATGGGCTGAACATCCATATTGAATAATATCCATTCCTGGCACAGTCTCTACTAGTCGTCTCATTTTTGACACATTTGCGGCATTATCAGTTACTAAGCTTGTCACCTTAGCATTAAATAACCTGTTAGTTTCAGTTATTGCCTCAACTGCTATATCTTTTAAATATTCAGCAGTATGTGGGTGCCCCGATGTGTCAATAGTTTTTATTAAAAATGACTCTCCATATGCTGTCATGACAGAACAGCAAATAATTGGTTCATTATGAACGTTAGACCACCCATCTAATGACATAGACAAATTTGTATCTTTTAAAATTTCTTTAGTTTCTTCCAGCACTGTGCAATGCACTTGATCCAATAGCTCGCCAGCTATTTTTCGACTGGAAGGAGTCCGATAACCAGGTCTTAGAATATTGCACATTTTTTGAAAATGGGGATTGTCAGCATGGGAAAAGGGGGTATTAGTGGCATAAAAATATGTTGCTATTTGTAGATTTATTTCTTTTGAATATTGTGATGATGTTGCAATTACTGCATTGTCTTTGATAATATTCAGCTTACTAGATGATGATGGTTTGCATTTTTTATTGGGTGGCTGATCTTCTTTGGATAGCTTATCTAAAACAAAAATAGATCAATATAATACAATCATTTTAAATCAGTGTAGTTAAAACATTTTTGACGACTACAAACAATAAAAAACGCGAACACACGCACAGATAAAGAAAACAAATTTAAAACATTTTTTAGTGTTACTTAGACCAAAAAACGTCAAGAATGAAAGAAAACTGAAATTTAAAGCGATTATATAGCTTTCTCATTACCTATGAGAAAACAAAAGAGTTTCGCTTTAAAATTTTATTCTTTAACAAGAAAAAAATTAGAGCATTGTTTTTATAGTCATCGCATATTTAAAGCGAAATAAGCATATAATAAAAAAAAATAAAAGCCTACCTTTTTTAGTGATAGTATCAGTCTGCCGATTTTCCGCAAAAATCCTCTTTGGTTGGTTAATAGGCTCTGTTTGAAATACATTTTGAGGACCCTCTGTAACTTGAGCTTGGGAGACGTTTTCTTCATTAATACCTATTACCTCTTGTGTTTCATTACTTTCACATATTTCATGATGCTTAATTAGTCTCTGTGGTATACCCTGCATTTCAGCTCCACACACTTTGCATTTTGCCCACTTACCAGTATTTCCTTTTTAGATTGGCATTCAAAATACTGCCATATGGCATGTTTATCTCTTGGCATATTGAATATTTAAAGTTTAACTGTTTATTTACACTTTTTCCTTAAATTTAACACCAACAGTTCACAAGCCAGTAAATAATAATCGATCGTAACTATTCTAATCTAAAATATCAACTTGCTCCCGCCGGCAGCCGTAGGGGATTTACACGCAATACGGCCTGTAAATACCCGACCGCCGCGCCGTTTTCGCCGTTGTTTAAGCGTGCGGAGTTGCCGGTTTGTTGCAAAATTAATAATTTTTCATCTTTGATATATATCAAGGTTTTTGATATTTATTGAGGTGAAAATATCATGATATATATCGTGATATATATCATGATATATATCAGCTGATATATATCTGCGAACCCTGTTTACAGGATAGAATAAAAGAACACAGAAATTCAATTCTACACAGCAAGAGAAATACCGGTTTTGCGGAACACTGCATAGACAATAATATTTTTTTTAATAATGGGGATGTAAAGTTATTACATAACATTCAGAAGGGTAAACAAATGGATTATTTGGAAATTTTGGCCATTAAGAAATCTATAAGCAATAAAGACAACTTAACAAATACTCAAACAGATTTTGTAGGTACGCCCATCTTAGATGCTGCAATCAAAATAATTTAGTGCCATAAAATGTTTACTATAGGCCATCTGTGTAAGTTTAAGATAATTTTATTTTATTTTTAAGCTCATTCTTCTTAAAAAGATCTTTGAAAATGGTCGTGAGACCGAAACACCTGTCAGATCTATCTGAATAAAAATTTGTGAAACTTTACACCGAGTGTTTTATTTTAAATTAAATTTAATGTTTATATTTGGATAAGCAGTTTTGTAACAATTCGACTTTAAATTTTACATGCAATGGAGCACTCCCCTTAGGTCTAGTAAGCCGTAAAAGCCAAACAGAACTTCCATGTTGGATCCTGCTTGGCCAAGGATGACGACAGATAACAAAATAAATTAATTGATATAATACAAACAACACAAGTGCATACACGTTATTATAGTAGTAGAAGGTTCTTTTTTTCTTTGAGATGCCCTTCAGTATTGTCTGACACACTGTTTGCGTTGCTGCACTTATGGTACGTTTCACAATAATTTGTTAATTTCTTGACCGCATTAAAATTTAAATTACAACAGTGAAAAACCCAACCCTAAATAGGTTGCCTGACAAATATCTATTGTGTAGGCACCGCACCCTTTAAAAGGTTACAGGTCTTGATTACCTACTAATATTAATAGTTTACGTTAGCTATTTTGGATGCTCAATAACATACATAAAAATACCTTGAAAAACTTCAAACGACTGATAAACTAAGACGAAAAGACCCTGCTTTATATTCAACACCTCCAATTTGTCTATAACCTACATAATATACCAAAAAGTAGGTACAATAATAAATAAAGAAAATTTTAAGTTCGGACTTACATGCGGGTACCCAAAGTATATTGAGTTTTACGACTAACAGTAGCAGGTAAAACGAGAAATCAACGAATTATTGTGGAACGTACCATAACAAGCAAGTTTGCTACACCAGGGTATATGTAATTTATTCATTGTTGCATCATAACAAAAAATTTAAAATGTAATAAATTACCAAAAAAAGTTTCCTACAAAAATTTACGAAAAACTGGTGTAAATCTACCACAAAAAGTATAGGCCTAATAAATGTGGCAACTCTGGGCACACGCTTTTAGTTCGTGTCGTCACTTTTGATCCGAGGACAGATTTAAAGGACCATGAATTTAAATGGCAATTACGCAAACACTTAATTTTTCCGCGAAAAGATATTTAGCAGGTGGTTCTTAAAAAGGAAAAGAAAAAGATTTAACGTTATTTGATTTAAAATAAATTTTATGCTTTGAGTCTATTGCAAAATATGGAGAAGCTTCTTCTCCATACCGTAATGAAATCATTAATTTAAGATTAGCTTCTGGTTGGACCATTAGGTAATTTTATAGGGCTAACTCATCTTATGAAACTGTTTAGCGCATTAAAAGCAAGAGACAGGGGTACTGGAAAGGGTTAGGTTTAAAGTGAGTGGACTTTTTACGCCATCTACCGCGACCGCTCGGTGTATTGTGGCTCACACCTTTTTATGTTTCTCCCAATAGGATTAGGCTTCCAACGAATCCGATTTCAGATTGGGAGAGAGTTCTTACATCTCCTGTTACTTGTGTCGCTACCGGACACGAGCACAATATGTGTTCTGGTGTCCCTGTCTCCTGGAAAGTATGACGAGCAGACGATTAGATCCGTCATACCCTCCTCTCCTGGTTTAGTGACGTGGGTAGCTTGTTACAGGAACCAGATGTTCCTTCTGATGACGTTTCTTCGGCCTTTCCCTTTGAAAACGGTTCTATCCTTTTTCTGTTTAAAGCCAGGGAACCCTTTTCCCTACAAAAGCGGTTCTGCCCGCCTTCTGTTCTGATTCAGAGATCCCTTCCTAAGCATCTATTTGTTTGTGATGGATTAGCCCCTTCCCGTGAAACAGGCGCCTGTGACTTTAATGGCACCTTTCGAAACGGATTCACCCGTTTCGGTCGGCGTACCTTTGTCTGCTTGTGACCTTGGGTGGCACCTCTCGAAACGGATTTATCCGTTTCGGTCAGCGCATCTTTGTACCTTTTTTCTATGAAAGCGGTTCTGTCTGCTTTCTGTTTGGAGCTAGGGAAGTAATAGTCCACCACGACAGAGCCCCACAATACTGCAGTAAGGCTAGATACTCTGAGAGGTCGCCCTGTATCTCAGAGGCATTATTGGAGACACCTGTTTAAGGCACAGACTGTTAAACACTCATCAGCATGGTATGCTAACACCTTGAGTTAAGCCTTGTGTTCGTCTTAGCTTTGGATCTTGTTTCATTCGCTTGTAACAAGAGTTACCGATAACCAGCAACTCTAGCGCATGTTCCAGAATATCCTAGTGGGCCCAACCACGACAACGACGTGCGAACACAGCGGTTGGGACTGTAAGGGGTTACTAGGTCTATATATTGTTAAATTACACTGTTATTATTTTTCATAATTTTGTAGTCTGTTTTTCACGTATTTCTCTAGAGAGTCAACTAGATAATGTCATTTGAATAAAATATATTTACCTTTGCCAATTCAATATTATTGTTAGGATCTTTAAAAACATGTGTTTAGTTTGTGAAATTGTAAAGAGTTGGGAATATTTCATAAAGTTTTATAATTTATTTAAATAAATTACCTTAGTTTGTCTTCATTCCGATGAACATTGCGAAGAATCGTAAAAGTTCTACAGTTATCCATTTTGCACCATTCTTCCATCCTTCTAGCTAATTCCAGAATTTTCTATCCTTTTTGATTCTTTTATAAAAGGCGGCAAAGCTCTTCGCAAAGTTGAGTTGCAATTCGAGTGCCGCACTGTGCATTGGAAAACTGTGACAACTAAAGAGATGCCATAGCTACAATCCATAATGGTTGATAAATAGTGAAAAACGTGTTAAATTTTTATAAAAACTGTCTGCAAATTAGCACTGCAGTTTTTGGTTCGTGCCGCGCGCAATAAATGCCGTCGATAATAAAAGGTATAATTTTAAGATTTTAACCTAATGCAATATTTTAATAATAAATGTATTTCCGATTTTAAATTTAAACCACAATATTTACAGTAGATATGATGCAACAAAATCAAATCTAAGTATTTCCCGGCAATAAAATGTGATAAATCTCCAGAAGCAGGAGCGTAATATCAAGATAAATATGTGATTCATTTAACCTCGTATGTATATCTGTATAATTTTATTTTGTTGTTATTCTCCGTTCTTATTAGTCAATCTAGCATTCTTTTCATTTTCTAATAGAGTTAAAATAGGGTTTATTCGGATTAGTTGCAAATAATACTCAGTAGTCATGTCATGCTTTTGTAAGTTAAATCTGTAATATTTTCGTAAATGCTTCATTATCTTGAAAGTGTAATTTGGTAGAATTTTTTGTAAGTATATTTATTTTTTGGTTTTAAAGAAGTTCAAAATTTGCTCCTAAACTGTGACTTGTGTTTGTAATTTTAGGGGATTAGAGATACGAATTGACCGTTTAGGATCTCTTTTATAATAATTATTATTATTTGCTTTAAAGTTTCCATTATATAATGTGTTCAATTGAAGACCTTGGTGCAAAAACCGACCAAGTTCTAAAACCAAAATTTGTGGAAATTGAAAAACATAACTGGACATAGCTGGTTATTGTCCCAGAAGGTGTGGTCAGCCAACTCCTACAAACATTTCAAACTATTAATATACGCCGGACTTGTCTGATTTTTGCACCAATCGATGAAGGATGCTTTAAATTATAAACCCAGTGGAAAGTGGACTTGGCCGGTTTTTGTACCAAGGTCCAGTGCCGTATCAAGGTAAGGCCTCGCCCTTGGCGGGGCTTAACATTTGCGCCCCCTTCACACACCGGGGGATTTGGGGATTATGGAAAACCCTTCAACGAAAATGGGAAGATCGGAGGTTTTCCCCAGGAAATTTCACAAAATTAAATTGCAAAGTTGTAGATCTAAAGTTTTTTGATCCGAGGATTTCGTTTCTTTAAAATACCAATTTTGTGGTGAAATTTGTGTCAAATTCTTTATTTTTTTTATATGGAAATGTTAGCCTACTATTTGAAATAACACGATTTACATAAACAACTGTTTGTAGCTGGCTCAAAGAAATGGAATATAAATTAACTATACATCCTTATTTGAGGATGATTAAACTTAGAATAAATTTTCTCAACAATAAAATAATAGTTACAAAAATACTGTGCTTAGCAGGCCTTCTAAAACGTAAGATTAATACTTTAATAAATTAAATAATATGCAACAAAATATTTAATTAAAAACTTGTATTACATGTATTTACAGAAAATTTTAAAATCTTTGCTATAAAACATGTAAAAAATATTTTAAAATATACAGGGTGTTTCAAATTCGACTGTCACCATTGGGATACCGGAAACGTTAAGAAATACGAGGAAGTTTAATTTGGGGCAAAGTTGCGTATCAATAAAAAAATCCAGGGCCGTATTTAAAAAAAAGTAATAATGTTGTAGATGGTTTCACGAAAACAAAACGTCGTAAAAAAGTTTTAACTTCACCAATACATAAGGCGCACAAAAGTTCCGATAAGAATGTATTTTTAGATTTTTTTTACGTTTTAAAATAACCTCGTAAAAATCTAAAAAGAAAAATTGGACATTTTAGTTATTTTGCCAAATTTCCAAAATTACAAGAGATAACTTCAATTTTTTAACAGTGTATTATTAGGCTTCCTATGGGTAAATTTGTCCAATTTTAACTTCTTGTATCTCTTACCGTTTCTGAGATCCCATGGTAAGAGTCGAATTTAAAAATATTTATATTAGCTAAACGAATGACTCATTGATTTTTACAGAAACTACCAGAAAAATACATTATAAGTTTGGAACTAGAGCTGCCCCCATTGTATAAAATACCAATTTATCTGCAGCTTAAATATTAAAAAAATTTAAAAAGTTATATTCTCGCTATAGGTATCTGGATAAATTAATATTTTATTATTAATTCATACATTTTTTCAGTCTTAATATATTAAAAATAATTAAATTAAGTATCTAAGTTAAAAATTTGCTATAAAATTGTTCTGTTGTAATTTATTTATTTAATTAATTTTGTCAATAAAAAATATTAATATGATAACAATACTGACAACTGATAAAAAATTTTTTTCATGGTCAATTTTGCGCCCCCCAGGTAGCTGCGCCCTTGGCGGGCGCCCATGTCGCCACCGCCTAGATACGGTCCTGCCAAGGTCTTCAATTATTCACAAGTTATGGAAATTTCTATGATTTTTGAATGTTCAGGAAATCTCATTGGTAAAAAAAATTGATGTATAAAGAAAAACTGATTTTAATAGCGTTCGATTTAAAGTAAAAAACTAAAACATAATATACAAATTTACTTTTGCAAAAGAAAAAAAAGTAAATACAGTATCTTTTAAAAGTCCGGATTATTTGGGATTTTTTTATTATTAAATGTAAATAAAATTTGAATTTGTCTTTACTTTGTGCTTTATATTCGATGAAAAATCATGCAGACTCGCTTACTTAAATGACGCTTGTTATTTGTCAAAATGGATATTTCTAAAAAAATATTTAAAAATACGTCAAAAACGGCATTAGTTGGAGGAATTTAAAAAAACCTTTAAAATTTTCTTTCTAATGCAATTTTATGTTGATATTTGCAAATCAAAAAAAAAAACAATAACTATGTTCTTTTAAATAATAAACTTGCGTCATAATCCCAAGAGTCATAGGTGGCAGTAATTGCTGCATATTCTAGTATCATAATGCATTGCGTATGTTTTGAGTTTTTACTGCAGTTACTAAACCTAACTGTGGATCTTGTATTTTTATTGGAAACATTCTGGAGTTTTCAGACATGTTTCTTATTTAAAAGAACATAACGGTTTTTATTTGTAACATTGGAAAAGCCTTTTCAACTTTGCACCACCTAATATTTTATTATCAAGTACGTTAACATGGGTTCTATAGAACAGATCTTTTAGGTTTGCTAAACATGGTGAAAAAAACGTATTTATTTTAGGTGATTTAGTTTTGACATGGGCATAAAATTGCGTCAGAATTTTTTTTTAAATATTGCCAAAAAATGCTGTATTTAACTTTAAAAAAATGTCAATTTTGACAGATGACAGTTAACACTTTAGCGAGTGCCTGCATGATTATTCATCGAATATGAAGCACAAACTAATGCCAAATTGAAATGTTATTTAAATTTAACAAAATTTAAAAAAATCCATATGACGCAAATTTTTTGAAAGAAAGTTTTAAAAAATTACCCGTTTTTCATCGGGTATTTTTGGTAAATGAAAATTTAAACATGTTTACAAATGTTTTTGTCTCTAGGATTACACCGAAGGTGACATAACCTTTCAACCGACTTACAAGTTTGATTTAAACACCGATATTTACGATACAGTGAGAAGGCGAGACCGCCTGCGTGGACTGATCGAATACTGTGGAGGGAAGGGGGGGTTCATCAAAATGCATTACAGGTGAGATTATTAACCATTTATGGCTTTTAAAACCATGAACTGTTTTATATCACAGGTTTTTAAAGAACTATTTTATCTTCAACATACAAAAACATCTGGTCTTTTTTTTTTTAAACCGGGAGTTCTAGAATTTTATATTTAAACCTCAATTTTCTTGTTTTTCCCAGTCTTCTTTGATTTAGCAAGTTTTTTGTAAACTTTCGATAATGAATTTTCTTCACAAAAAGTTTTTTACTGATACAAGATCAGAAAAAAATTTTTCAAAGTAAAAAAGAATGGAACAAAATTGTGGACAGAACTTGATCTAATTTTGTATCTAGTACTTTAATGGCCGATTTTTTTTGATAGAACTTGGCCTTTATTTTTAAGTGCTTTTGATGATTTTTTATTTTTAGTATAGAACACTTATGTAATTACATGAAATCCATACCTTTGTGGAACGATAACAAATTTATGATAAAGGAAACACCTTAAACCTTTTGTGAAATATACACACTGGGTGCGTAGGACGAAACAGCCTGGCTTTTTTAAAATCAGTGAATAAGTGAACCACCCAAATTGTAGTATGGGTTAGGTTGTCCGTTACTTTAAAATAGTCCCAACAAACAAAAATAAAACAAATACCTTTTTTCCTAATTAAGTTTGACTTTAGTCTTGTTAGTTTTTACTACATTTTAAACCCAAATAACTTAATATGAGGTACATGTATTTATACCAAGGAAACAAATGGTCTACATATTATGTCTATAATATCATTGGACTATTATAGAGAATAATAAACAATGTGGAATTATTAAGATCCATCGGGTCATTTAGCAAGTGTATTGTGGGGTTTTTTTATTGTTTTTTTAAGGTTCAGTAGACTCTAAGATTTTTAATTTTTACTTTTGATAAGGTATAAAAAATTTTTTAGACTGTTAGTATTTGAGAACCTTGACCTTCTAGACCTTTTAAAAAATTTTAAATTTTCTTTTTTTGAAATATCATTATTTCCAAATTTAAAAAAAAAATTTTTGTAAAAAATTTGTCTGGGATTTAGACGTGATTGCTGCCACAAACGCCTTTTTAAAAAAAGAACTGGGCAAATTCAGCAGTGACATTGGGGAAGATATTCTAGTCTAAAAAAAAAAAGAATATTTTACTATTTATTTTTCCTGCTTGTTTATTTGTATTTCAGAATACATAAAAGAAAATTAAAGTTAAAATTAAAAACTTAAAAAATTGTCGGCTAACAAAGGGGGGGGCGTGCAGAATCCCAACACTTCTGGTCATCTGAAACAAAAAATCTAACAAACTCCTAATAACCCCCAAGCTCGAAGAAACATAGTCACCCTTTTTAAAAAAAAAAAAAACAGCAGTTTCTATTTTTTTTTAAAATGAAAATCAAAATTTTGACCTAACTTGTTTGGTATAGAGAAATGTATAAGAGCTTTTAAAAAAAATCAAATAAATCGTTTTTGTAAAACTTGAGATTTCATGAACGCCAGCTTGAAAAAAATAGTTTCGATAAAAACACGTTAAAAGTTTAGATTCAGTTTAGGTAGTCCCAACAATTTGAACATACATAATATTTCTTACATTTCTTTAATCAGGGTTCCTGCATATATCAGGCCTTCTTCATCTCAAATTGAATATTTCCAAATTTCTCTTAAACGATTTTTAAACCCAAACTTTCTATTTAGGTTATTCCCGGGAAAAATAACTTTTGTATAACTTTTAAAATAATTCTTTTTGAAAAATTCTTTTAAGAATTCTTAAAAATCTAAACCATCAAAATTTAAAATAATTTTTTTAAATTTCCCTAAGAAGAATCTAATATCTTAACACCGATGAAAAAAATGTATTGAGCGACACGAAGTCTATGTAGAAAATAAAAATAGTTTTAACCCCATATTTTGCTTTTTCTTACATAAGCTGAAAACTTTTCATTCCATCCTCGTATTTTGAGTTAAAAAAAAACAGAATATTTTTGTGATGGTTTTTAAAAATTACTTTTATATTTATATATGGCGTTTTTTTTCCTGAATAATCCAAGGCATAACAAGGAGATTTCTTAAGTTAAAACCATATCTAAATTTTTTTTAAAATCATATGGAATTAAAAATTAGTGATCACAAACCCCCTTAGTGCTTTGTTCAAATCAGAAATAAGTGTCGTAGATCCAATTAAATACAGAAAAGTCCACGAAGATCTGCTCAAAAAATGGATAAACACGAAAATGAATTTCTACCTCAAGTTACCGTTGATCAGACTGAAGTTAATTTTGGTTTGGTGAAGTTTAGAGAGCCCCAGTCTAGGGAAATTATTATTGCTAATACTGGAGTGGTAAGAAGGTGGCTTGTCTATGATAGTGTTATTTTTTCGGAGGTCTTTTATGAATATTTTTAATTCATCCATTAATAAACCACATTAATACGTGATTTTCTTTTAATAAACCACTTTACTATAGAGTACTAAATATACACACTACTGTTTATTCCCATTTTTAAGTTCATTTATAAGAATTGTTTTATGTTATGCAATTTATTTTTCCTTAATGTTTATTTAATTTACATTTTCTACTATTTATTAAATATTTGGTATTCTCATACAGCATGATATTGTAGGTTCCCGCTGAATTTGAGTTTATTAAAAAATTAAATGAATCTTCCTATTGCAAAGACTGGTTAAGGATCTTGCCATACTGTGGTAGTATAAATCCAGGTATGTATTTTTTGGGATACAATGGTTTACTTAAACTTACACTAATGGAAAAAATTAAAGTCCAAAAAAATTTTCGAAATTTTTTGGCGATTTTTGACAGGCTTTGTTTCAGTGAAAAATGGTCGTATCGTCAATCTAAAACAAGCATTTGGAGCTTTAAGATTTTAGTTTTAAGATCTTCTGACCAAAACATTCTTATCTAGTCGCAATTGTTACATAATCCAAAGAAATAGGGCGCAAAAGAATTTTTCTATTTTTTTTTCTTTTGAGCCCACGATTGTCGGAAGTTTTTTTTTTAGCTAGGCCATCATTTGGGTCGGATTGCCGGTTTATCCAGCTACAATTTGCTTTTTTAAAATCCCCTGTAATAAGTCTCAGCAACTAATGGTAATACAGAGAATCGGAGGACAGTTTCGGAATCTGGAATAAATTTCCGACAAAAAACTGTTAGGATAGTTAATTTTTTTTTAATTCTTGATATGAACTAAAAACAGAAAACAGGTAATTTACGGTTTTTTGCAAAGTTATCTGCGGAACTGCGAATTTTGGTAATAGAACTAATGTTGAGCATAACTTTTGCACTTCGATATACCCACAACCCTGTAAAATTTCAGTTTGACCTAGCGAACGGTTTTTTTGTTTCAAGCAAACAAACTTTCGAAAAAATTAAAGGACCAACCTTTTTGGACCGTTAATTTTTCACAATTATGTTAAAAATAAAAAAAATATATATTCTTTTCGAATTTTTTTAACATTTAAACAGCAAGCAAAGATAAAATTTTCAGAAATTTTAAAAAAATGATTTTTTTTTCTTTGTCTATTCAATGTATAAATTATTTTATGTGTAGTTGAGACTTTTACCGTTCCACTGACCAGAGAGCTAGCTGATGCAAGAAGACGAGTACGTGAGACGGTGTAGTGAGGGTGATATACCTAACGGCATCATCGAAGAAGATCCATTAATTACCCTTTTTGGACAAAATAGCGTAAACCGAAGCGACCGACATGGTGCTTATTTGACCGATGGAGACTGCTGAAAAGTTGATGACCTAAACTTTTTTGTTGCAAAAGCTGAAATAAGTTTAAAATGATAAAATATCATTGTCTCAAATTTTCGCGAAAGCGTTTCCAAAAAATAAATATCGAAAACATTTCTTTGCAAATGTTATTTTTGCTTGCTGTTAAAATGTCAAAAAGATTCGAAACATTTTTTTAATTTTTAACATGATTGTAAAACATTTAGGGTCCAAAAAGTTGGTCCTTTAATTTTTTCAAAAGTTTGATTGCTTGATACAAAAAAACCGTTCGCTAGATCAAATTGAAATTTTACAGGGTTGTTGTGGTTATATAGAAGTGTAAAAGTTAGGCTCAACATTAGTTCTATCACCAAAATTCGCAGTTGTGCTGTTTTTTCAAGTTCATGTCAAGAATTAAAAAAAAATAACAATCCTAACTGTTTTTTTTTTGTAGGAAATTTATTCCCTTCAATTTTCTATAAGACCATTGGTTGCTGAGATATCGGCTTGAAGGGTTTGTTTATTAAAGTTTGACATCTCTGCGAGAAATGGACTTACAGAGAATATAAAAAAGCAAATTGAAGCTGGATAAACAGGCAATCCAACCCATATGATGGTCTAGCTAAAAAAAATCCCACAATCCTGGAGTCAAAAGGAAAAAGAAAAATTTTAGAAAATTTCTTTACGCTTATTTCTTCGGATTACGTTACAATCGTGGCTCAAAAATTTTTGGCCAAAGATCTCAAAACTAGATCTAAAGCTTTAAAATGCTTTTTTAGATTGTCGATACGACCATTTTTACTGAACTACAAGTCTGTTAAAAATCACCAAAAAATGGCGAAATTTTTGTGTACCTTTAATTTTTTCCATTAGTTTAGTTGTAAATTTAAACGCTTAGAATAGATATAATGCTATATCATTAGGGTATCTTAATAATTAATTTTATTCTCACGTCACATTTATAGACCAAAATTGAAATGGATTTTAATAAAGAGAAAACGCGATACCTATAACTATTTAAGAACAACACTTTCGGGCAATCTTGTTTTTTTGTGAATACATTTTAAAAAACATTCAATAAAATACCCCAAATTTTATTCAGTTTTTGGATTTAAACGTGTAATATTGATTTATTTTAGGTGAAAAATGTGATGTACGGTTAGAAGTAAATGTAGAAACTGAGCTAGATGTACTTTATGATATATTGGTGCTACACCTGAAGGGTGGTAAAGACATGTTTATAATAGTTAATGGAAACTGCCAAAAATCTTGCTTTACACAATCACTTTCTTCGTTAGTTAGGACGCGGGTACCCATAATGCATTTAAGTGAAGAAGACTGGGATTTAGCAGTAAGTTTAAATATATTTTTTTCCTGATCATTCTTTAGAAAATTGCACAAATAAATCTAGCAGTTTTTAGTACCTAAAAATAAAAACAAAACATTTATTTATTTTTATTTTTAAGTACTAAAAACTATTGCGCCATGTTTTGTTTTTAACAAACCCTACAAAATTGACTTCAAAGAAGAATTGAACACAAACGTGGCAGGTGTGATCAACACCTACACAGACGGTTTGGAAACAAAAGAAGGTACGGGATGTGGAATTTATTCTGGATCTCTTAACCTAAACATAAAATGGGATATGGGTGAGTTGGCAAGTGTGCTCCAAACTGAGCTCACAGGCATAACCATAGCTGCAAAAGAAATAAGCAGTAGGAACATCACTGATAAAGCCGTGCTTATCCATACGGGTTGCAGACCGATACTACTAGCCCTAAGGAGACCACACCACACCTCGGGTCTAGTACTAGAATGTCACCGTGCCCCTGTGGACGCTTCCAGCAGAAATGTGGTCACCCTCTGCTGGACTAAAGCCCCTTTTCCCCCCAAAGGCAACCGCATTGCTGACTCGTTGGCCAGGAAGGCTGCCGAGACAAAACCTTTTGTACCCGAACCTTTCGTAGATCTAACAGGGTCTACGATGAGGCACCTAATCAAAAGACACTCATCAGCAGTTTGTTACAGTTCAAAAATTGAACTATAACAATTTTTGATTTAAAATACCTTTTTGCATAAATACCTTAAATGCAGAAAGCAGGGCGATAGTTTGAAATGTTCTTTATAACTAGCTATGGTCTGCGGAATGTTTTGTGTTTAATTGTTTATTGACCTTTCCTTATTTTCAGGGGGCTTTACATGTTTTTGGTTGTTTTGGACCTTATATTTTACATTTTTTTTTTTAATTATGTACATTATAATCTTTGTTTTTTTTTTGTATCTTTGAAGTTTAAAATTTTTACTTTTTAAAAAAAGTGGTTTAAGGTGAAGTTGTTTTTTTTTTCTTTTTTTTGGCTAAAATGACTGGCAAGATGTCGTATGCACCGCCGCTTGGTACCGTGAGAGGCGGTCTCGAAGTCGAGAGTGTTTTCTAAATCTTTCTTTTTTGAAAATTCTGACAGAAACCGGTTATATCTGGATTTCGGGGTTATATTTTGGGGGGTGAACGTGCGTTGTTTGTTAGTAATATCTGGGGAGTTCCTGGTGGCTTAGACCCAACCCTAGGAATGATGGCAAAAAGGGCCCGCCAGCGGCCAGTGATGGATTGTGTGTGGTTTAATTGTTGCAAGACGGGTTTGGTATTGCCAAGTCGCCCTTAACAAAAACGCTGTTGGTGTAAAATTAGTTTTGGGAAGCTTTTCTCTTCTGCTGACCCCAAGGGACACCCACGTAAAAGGGAATGTTATAAAAGTTTTTTCAACCCTTGTCTTGGGGATTGTTGAAAAATGCCTAAGTAAATTTCCCGTTTGTTTGTGCTAATTGTAGAACGTTGTTTCGGAAAAA
>JAHBCN010012496.1:0-26525 GCA_019359885.1 Listronotus oregonensis
TATGTACAGGGTTTTCATTTATATTTTGACACGCATTTACAACTATAACTAAAAACGATAGAAAAAAACTTCCTTTATAAAAGTTTCATAGTTTTTTCTCTATTATCTTTTGAGCATAATGAAAGAAACAAATGAGCATCAAAAATTTAAGAAAAATGAATAAGTTAACTTTTTTCAAATGGAACACCCTGTATATTTTTATTTAGAATAAAAGCTCTTTTTATCCCCTTTTTAAAAATATATAGTTTGTTGGTATTTCATTTAGACGTATTGAAAATATTTAAGTTTTTAATTAAAAAATCAATGAAAAATAAAAATCAGCATTGCCTTAGAAAACAAATGATTTATTTATTACGAACTTTAAGTATAAATATTTACAAATTTTCGACGTAACCTCCACCATTTTCTCTGCACTTGAAAATGTTTCTCCTCAACTTACGATTAATCGCGTTGAAAACAAATTCGGACCGGTTCCTATTAAGTAACATTATTTCATTTTCAATTTTTTGTCTTAGTATGTTTATATTTTCTGGCCTTTCGTAATAAATTTTATTTTTTAGGTAACCCCACAAAAATATATCCAGAGGGTTTAAGTCGGGGCTATTGGGCGGCCATCTAATAGTGCCATACCTTCCTATCCAAATTCCGTATTTCTCGCTAAGATACTGAGTTACTGGTCCAACATTGTGTGGGGGTGCCAGATAATGTTTCTGTATTGCTGAAGAGGAATGTCTTTAAGCAGATTTTCGATCTCATTTTGAATAAAATGCAGATACCTATCTCCCGTTAGAGGTCCTTCAAAAATTATCGGTCCAATAACCTTACTGCCCAACATGCCACACCAAACATGAAGAGACCTACGTCCTTGTATCTTAACAGGTTGGATTTTGTGAAGGTTTTCAGCCCAATAATGCTTGTTCTTTCTATTATACATCCCCGCCGTAGTGAAAGTTGCTTCATCAGTAAATAAAATGTTGTTAAAAAAATTTCCATCGTTTTGAAGATTACGAATCATTTCTTGACAATAATTAAGTCGTTCAATCTTATGAGCGTCGGTTAAATTTTGAACTGGCAAAAATTTGTAGGGATGAAAATTAGGTTTCTTCAATGTACTGTGAATTTTTCCCCAGGATTTGTTTGTATAATTTGAAACGGAAGGAATTGAACTTTCGGGATTTTCTAAAAAGTTATATCGCTTAGATTTTGTTTTTTGTTACTCCTAAAATAAAACTTACCTTCAAAATAAAGCAAAATATTTAAATCTTGCTCTTCATTTGCAGCCCCTGTTCTCGTTTTTCTTTTAACGCTTTTTGTTTCTCTAAACCGACGAACAATATAAGTTATCGAGTTTCTCGAAGGTATTCGCTGTCCGGGAAAACGCAAGGGTGGTAAACTTAAGAAAGAGTGCTCGATTTTTACTATTTGTCCGCAGATACAGGTTATGTTTGGACGTCATCCGTTTGCCCATTTTGCCCGGAAGGTAGATTTATTTTATTATTTTTTGTTAAATATTCAACTTTTAAAAACTATTTTGGATATGCACTTACTATTAGAACTGTAATGTATAACATTTTAAAAATTTAGCCTTTATACTACTTGTAAATAAAACAAACAGGCAAACGGATTACGTCACAAATACCGAATTGACGTTTAAATTGCCGTATATGGGCTTAAATGGGCTCGAGCACTCCTTGTTAAGTTTATTACCCTTGGGGAAAACGTTGGTGATATTCACAGCGAACTTGCAAGATGTTTTCATTATTTGCGTAGAAAAGACGTATTATTTCGTGTTTTGATCTTCGGTATATCCCATAGTTAAGTATTTTTAATGTAAATGAAGCGACGCCAAAATATCAAGACATGTCAAGGTGCTGTCAAAACGTATAAACAAAGCAAGTCATTTGTTTTCCAAGGCAATGCTGATTTTTATTTTCCATTGATTTTTTAATCAAAAACTTAAATATTTTCAATACGGCTAAATGAAATACCAACAAACTATATATTTTTAAAAGGGATGAAAATAGCTTTTATTCTAAATAAAAATATACAGGGTGTTCCATTTGAAAAAAAGTTGACTTATTCATTTTTCTTAACTTTTTGATGCTCATTTGTTTCTTTCATTATGCTTAAAAGATAATAGAGAAAAAACTATAAAACTTTTATATAGGAAGTTTTTTTCTATCGTTTTTAGTTATAGTTGTAAATGCATGTCAAAATATAAATGAAAACCCTGACATTTACCGGTGAATGTGAAAAAGAAAACTAACCAAAACCAACAACTTTGGTGCGTTCTCGTTAAAACTAATAATTTTGGTTAGTTGTTCTTAGTTGTGGTTAGTTTTGGTTAGTTTACGTTCAGTTTTTTTTTAATTTTTCACATTTACCGGTGAATATACATAATCACCACATTAACCGTAACATATACACTTCTGCCAAAAATTAAGGGAGTACGAAAAAATGCTTAATTTTTTAGTGATTTTCGGGGGGCTATATTTCTGTAAAAAATGGTCGTATCAATATCGTAAAAAAGCATCTTGAAGCTTAAAGATTCTAGTTTTTAGATCTTTTGACAATGAATTTTTAAGAGCGACAGTTATCTAATATTTTGAAGGAATAACACGAAAAAAAATGTGTAGATTTTTTATGTTTTTCTTTTGGGGCCACGGACTTGGAATTTTTTTTACAATAAAATTTTGGTATAGAGTTGATAGCTTGTTTATTCAGCTTTTTTTTATTTTCCCTACGATGATTGGTTTCGAAGATATCCGACTTTAAATGCAAAAGGATCTTTTTGGCTTTAACCATGGATACCATAGCAACAATTAATTTCCTAGAGAGTTAACTTGCGGCCGATAATTTTTTTATTTTTTTAATTCTCAATTTTACCTGAAGAAAGTATAAAAAATGACAAACGCTAAAAGATAATCACTTTCAACCCTAATAAAGGGCTATTGTATGAAAACCAAACCAAATTAAGTCGTAAATGTTCAAAACAAAAGTTGGTTGATAAGAAGTTTATTAATATTTTTATTTTTAAATCAAAGGAAATAAGCAATTCAGACTTTTTTATTACAACCAAGGACACCTTAAGATAAACAATATTTTGATAATATTTTGCTGTTTCACGCAAATTATTCAAGTACTTTAACTTTCTCGAGCAATCACGTCATTTTGGTTTTATTGACTCGGTAATTTCCGACTAAGTCAAAAAACGGGATACTTTCTTAAAAGAAAATACTCTGGGAAATGAATATAATCCAGTGTGTACTCAATATTTCTAGACTCTATTTCTTTTCCTTCTGTTACGAAGTTTAAAGCGCCGGCCTTGAAGTAGAACGAGAGAAGCGGTTGCTCCAGACACTAGGACTTCTATTCTCGAATTGTTGGAATAATCATATTAAGAGAAATCACCTGTTATTTCGTGTGTGATTAGCTTAACACTTATTCTTAAACCTAGCTAAAGGATCACTTCTCTTAGAATTTTAGTAGAACACATTCTCTCGGAAATTTGTGAAAGAATGGAAACATGTCATAGGAAAAGCTTGAAGAAGTATTTTTGAGGTTATTTACCATTTACCTTGTGTTGTGCATTTTTATTGCTTTTATGGGTACGGTACGGATTTTTGTGATATTTCTTTGCAAAATGAAAAAACTGGACAAGTACATAGTGATGGCAAACGTTTTCGACGATGATGAAGACTTTCTGATTTATATTTTGTATTTGACCCGTTTTCCACCATAATTAATTTTTCTGTAAATTTTTGCTTTTAATTTTCGCCTTTTGTAAACCCGAATTCTGCATCAAATCTGCCATTTTAAGTTTAGGGTTCTGCTAAATAAATTTAACCAACATGTTTTTTGTACATTATTTATCGCCGCAGATCATGATTTCTTCATTTTGATAAAATAAAGTTTATTTACTTTAAACTTAATGAAAAAGCTACAGGGCAAACAAAGCTAGCCCCAAACGAAATACAACTTCACAATTTAACCTAACTCCTAAAAATCTTTCCCTTCAAACATAAGTTGATATACCTCTAAAAATCCCTTTCAAAACTATATTTATTTTTTTTTATTAATATTAATATACTATTATAATAAAAATTTAAGAATACTGTTCTTGGACTCGCAAGCAATGAAATTGAGATATGTGATCATCCCTAAGGACTATCCACTTGTCCTAAGAGAACTCTCACTTCACTAAATTCGAGAATAGACGTCCAGGTGGCAAGAGGCTCAAAAAAGCCAAATGCAACAAACCATTTCTAGCGAGCAATACTTTAATTACTCAAAAAATTGGAGAGCCCAGCTAAGAAACGATTTTAAAAGAGTCTCCCCTAAAGGGCTAAAATTTTGTATGGAACTTCCTCAGATCTAGACTTAAAAAGTATGAAAATTTGTTTGTAGGATATTAATTATGATTTAAAATAATCTGCTTTAAAATATTTAAACTTTCATTCCTTGGGTGGTTAAAATAAGATAAAAAAGTTTCTATTAACAAATCGTCATTTTTAAAGTTGTAAATATGCGAAACAGGGTCACCTTGGGCGAGGACACCATAGAAGCTGAGGTGGGGAGGGGCTGCCCACAAGGAGGCGTTCTATCACCATTATACTGGGCGATCCTAGTAGGCAAAAATGGCCAAAGAGAGGTTTCACTGCCTCGGCTACGCAGATGACATAGCCATCGTAGTTAGAGGTAAGCACTTAGACTTTGTTTCAGAAAGGACGCAAAACGCACTGAACATCGTAGACGAATGGTGCAGGGAGGAAGGTCTGTCGGTTAATCCACAAAAGACCGTTATTGTTCCCTTCACAAAGAAAAGAGCACTAAGGGCACTCAGATGTCCAAATCTCAATGGAGTGGAAACCCTTCTCAAAAGAGGTTAAGTATCTAGGAGTCACTTTTGACCAAAAGATGAACTGGGGACCACACCTCAACAAACTTGTTCAGAAGGCAAAAATTGCCCTCGGGAGATGTCGCAGACTTTGTGGAAAAAGCTGGAACTTAACCCAAAGATGAACATGTGGTTGTATAAAATGGTATAAGACCCATGATAACCTATGGTTCACGTTGCCTGGGGGCAAGGGTCTCACAGACCGTAGCAATCAGACAACTTCAAAGTGTGCAAAGGCTAGCATGCGTATGCATCACGGGAGCTATGAGAACAACTCCAACCGCAGCCCTAGAAGTGCTGCTAAACCTGCCGCCCCTACACATCTACATACAGGGGCAAGTAAAGGCGGTACTCTATAGGCTCAAAGGAGATCAAAGTCCAATTATAGAACACCGAAGGACTCCAAGATGGGAAATAGAGGAGGACCAAGAGGTCAGCTCATTGTTTGAGATGCCCTCAGACAGGATAACCCCTCGTTTCATCTTCAATAGACACTTTCGTATTGTCATACCAGATAGGGAGGACTGGAAGGGAGGCCCTCCAATCAAAGCCGATCATATCTGGTATACAGATGGCTCCAAGACCAACAAGGGTGTAGGAGCTGGCATCTATGGAGATAAGCCTAGAGAAAAGGTAATTTAAGTCTCGGTCAGCACGCCACAGTTTTCCAAGCGGAAATCGCAGCAATAGTGCATTGCGCCGTTAGGATTAAAGAAAAAGGGAGTAAAGGAAAAAATATCGTTATTTACTCAGATAGCCAAGCGGCCCTGAAGGCCATCAGTTCCCCAAAAGTTAATTCCAAACTAGTCGGGGACTGTATACAGGCCTGGAAAAAGTCGGCTTGGCAAACAAACTTACGGTAGCCTGGGTACCAGGCCACGAGGGCCATCCAGGCAACGAAGAGGCCGACGACCTAGCCAAGAGGATCAGCCGCGGAAATGATAGGCCCGGAGCCATTCTGCGGTATCTCGGCAGGTCTCTTCAAAGCATCTATTAAGAGTTGGGTGCAGCATTTCAAACACAAACCGGGACAACGACAGGCAAAGCAGTTCAGTAAGACCCGCTCGGCCAAGTTTACATCGGACCTACTGAGCCACAGCCGTAAGGTCGTAAGGATAACGGTAGGTCAACTAACAGGACATTGTAAACTCAACAAGCACCTGGAAAGAATAAACCTGGTGGAGGATAGCCTGGCTCAAGGTAAGAAACAGCCGTGTTCCTTAGCCGCAGGCTTAGGTTTACTAGGCTTGGGGAGGAGAAGCCAAAACCGGCAAGTTATATGGAATGGCCAGTGTCGAGACTCTGGAGTCTAGTTAAGAAGACGGGCTTGGACAAGGTACTCTAAAGAACGATAGGAGAAACCACAATAAATCTGGTAAGGTTGCAGTGGTGGAGGTCATTTTTCGCCATCTCCGCTCAAATAATCTAATCTAATCTAATGCGAATGGGAAATTTGGCTCCTGATTTACCAGGAAAATGGAATGTGGTAGTATTTTTTGGAACTTCTTGTATGAGAAATTTATACTTGTTGACAAACGTTACAGGAAGTAATAATAATACATGAAATGCGATTAAATAAAAATGCTTAATCGCAGGATGCGTGCTACGCCGCGAGTGTGCGAAGGAAAACGGAGCGCGGGGAGGGTGCTGTAAATTAACACAACGGAGTAAAAGAAGGGAAATATCCGGCGAGAAAGGGAAAAAAGCAATACAGTCAAAATCGTGTAATACACGCGGGCAAAAAGTTAGTTTAACATAAAACCGAAACACAGTTTACTTAAAGTGAAAGCGTCGACAAAAGAGCGCTAAAAGAAAATCTTATTTTACCCTGATTAATGGCTAGGGCCGGCGCTGGTAGTATATCATCTGGTCTGGAAAAAAATTAAATATCCTAAATATTGAATGAAAACTAAACCAAATTAAGACGTAAATGTCTACAGGAAAAGTTGGTTGATAAGAAAAGTGATAATATTTTATTTTTAAATTAAAAAAAAACAATTTAGACGTTTTTACAACAAAGGACTACTTTAGATAAAAATCATTCTGATAATAATTTGCAGTTTCTTTCAATATATTTAAGTGTGTGCTTAAAGATTTAGTTCAATGTATTGAAATGATAAGATCTTAGTATTTTTTTCATATCAGGTGTACTCCATTATTGTTGAAAACATCATTTCTAGGGAAAGAAATCTAAATTAGAAGCCATCTAGTTAATTTTCAAAGATATAAATAAAAAATTAAAAATCACTTTTTAAGACTTGTATTTATTTTTTATAAGACGATTAAAAACTGTAGTTTGTTATCTTTTTTCGCTTATATTCTAAGGGATATTTTAGGGTTAGGGGTCCAAGAGTGCTAATACGTTTAGGGTTCATTTTCCACCATACCTCTTTTCAGTGGCGGCTCGTGGGTTTGCAGCCCGGGTCGGCAGATGGATGACTTATTTTTTTCCTCAGAAAACCTAACAATAAAATAAAACATATTCCGTTATGTAGCTCATTATAGGATTTTTAAAAGTTTTAATTTTTGTTTGTTTTTTTTAATGTGTTTTATTTATTTTTTTCATTTTTTAAGTTTTTAATTTTTTTGTGGTTTTTAATATTGTATCTTAAATAAGTTCATTATGTTTAACATTTTCTAACCGAGCTATGTTGTTTACTAACAAGCAAATGTTTTGTTTACCAAAAAAAAAATCATTTTAAGTTCACTGTAAATATGACCTTTTTGATATAACGTGCTTTTATAGAGCACGAAAGAGTTCTTTCAAGTTGTCGTATAACAGACATGGCCAACAAAACGATTTATTTTTTGTTTCACTTCCCGTAAGCCAGGCATACTTACTTTTGATACCAATTGTCTGAAAAAGCCCTGTTACTTCCTTTACCTCCCGTATTAATTAAGTTTGACATCTTGGGTGTCGGACGCCCATTATTTATTATTTTAACTTGCTCGTCCACTATTTAAATTTAAAATTTAATAAACAATATCACTAGTTATAGTGGTTACATCTCCCTGTTCGTTTGCCGTTAGAGAGCTTCCCTCCATTTTTGTCGGAATTAAAAAATTTACAAGGCTTACCTGACACCTGTGAGATAAAAATAATAAAATACACTTTCTTACGGAATTACACTAAAACTTCTTTTACGATATTAAAGCTCGTTTATTTTAAAAGCAGTTCCAAAAAAACACTAAAATATCGATCAACACGCACTCCCGGTATAATACTAAAAATATCAATAAAAATCGATGCGGGTTTCTTCCATCAAGTTTATTGAGAACCTAAACCTAACCTCACTTTATTTTCATCGGCAAAACTGTATTTGCCGAATGTGGGCTATTAATACATGAACAAAATAAATCAAATGTGTTTGGTTGCCTATCTTATTCGCAGCTTTCTCTGTGATTTACCAATGAAACCGTACGGCAAGCCGGACCAGGAAATACCAAGGCGATTCGAAAAGTAGAAGTGGAATAGAACTTTGGTATAGCTTAATCGCAGGAGTTTAACGCAAGTAAATCAGTATAGGCGGACAATAAATAATATAACAAAAATGGCTTTCTAGTAAATAAGGTAGTTGTTCTGTAAAAAGATTGAGATTTTTGGTTTGAATGTTTTGATTTTAATTAATTATTTACTCATTGAGCACTAAGGACCAATGGGTCGGCACTGCCGACCCTGTCGTCCCTGTAAAGCCGCCACTGCCTCTTTTTTATTTGAGCACTTTGCTACATCTGAATGTTAAGAAATAATTCCAACTGCAAATGAGGAAAATGTTACTTGTGCTCCGTTTGAGCACTTTACTGCAACTAAATGTCCGAAAAAGAACTCCAAATGAAAATGAGAGAAATACAGCTTAAGTGATTTGTTGCATCTTAACGTCTTATCGGTGACGGTGACTTATAAGTCGCCGCTTCTTTTAACGGCGACTTAAGTCGCTGTTTTCAAAAATAGTTAATATTGGGGTTTATGGGGTATTCTCTTCAATTAATAGTAAAAGCTAATAAATGTGATAAAAGTTGTTATTTAATTTAAAGGTAATAAATTTTATAATAAATTACAAATTACATTATTACAAAAAAACTAAAACTACCGGAGTTTTTATTTTATTTATTTACTTTTATTAATATAATATAGAGAAAAAAAGCCCAACAAGGAACAAGCATATTAATTAAACAAAAAAAAGCTGACAAAAATAAACATAAAAATAATTGATTAATAATAGCAAACAAAACGGAAATTCTAAGAATTTACAAAAAAAAATGTTTTTATTTGAATTTAAAAATATGAGCATGATTGCCTTCTTTAAATTTATTTAATTTCGACGTTCTGAATTTATTTGTCCCGCCTTTGAAAAAAGTCGTTTACATGGAACCAAGGTAGCTAAGGCACAAAACATAGCCCGAAAAATATTGCTCAAGATTGGCAAGTAATTTTTGTTATCGCTCCACCATTCGTATGAATTTTTTGAACATGACACAAAAACATATTCCAAGTATCTTTGAACTTCAATTATCGCTTGAGAATTCGCTGTTAAAGTTGGTTTTGCATTCGTAGAAACAGATTTTTAAAAGCTCTCCACATGTATAGTTCTTCATCGGTATCGAATTCCCTATCAATACCACTCTTTCTTTTTTCTTTTTAAACCTTTTCAAAAGACTTGAATTCAATTTTTCAACAAGTGACCTTACATTTTTATTAAATTCTATTTTGAGTTAATTTAAGGCCCTAGGGCGCTAATTGGTTTATAGCCAAGGGCACCAAATTTATAAGAACGGCCCTGTCTGTGCTTGGTATGATTTTGTGATATCTTGCTTTATAGGCTATTGATCATAAGGAATAATTGGAATAATAAGCAACGAATTTGTAAAAAAAATTTATAATGCAGGCATCCATTAATAACGTGAGCCATTTAGGGGGAGGGTATCAAGCCCAATATCACCTAATCTCACGTGGTAAAAGAGGGAGTCTCGGCAAATATTATGTATTTTTTTCCGCAAAAAACAGTATAAAATTACGAAAAAACTTGGTTAAAATACGAAAAACATATTTATCCACTAAAATATTGCCTATCCTACACAAACTAATACAATAAGCTAATCGTACAAAATAATATTTTTACTTCAGACTTAGTGTTTCATCATTGTGATTCCAGACTTCGTTCTTAGAAATTATAAATCCTAGTCTTTAATAAAATAACTAAGCAATCTATGTTTTTAATCAAGGAAAAATTAACGTATTTACACTAAAAATACGTATTTTAAAAATCTTAGTGAGATTAGGTGTGAGGGTGGAAGAAGTCCAGACAAATCTCACCACCAGGTCAAGGTGGTCGAAAATTCGCCATAATCGCCTCATGTAATTAATTAACTCACCCTAATGCCCCGATAAAAATAAAATTACAATATGCTAATAAATTCAGACATGCGGTTTTTAGAACGGTTTCAATTTGTTATTATTTTAAAAATTCCAAATTATCTAAAAATCTATGCATTTTTAGTAAAAAATATGTGGAAAACTTTTTAGTAAAAATTATTTTTTTTTGAATTTACACCTTTTAAAGATAAAAATCCCATCTTGGCAATAGACACACTAAAAAAAATCAAAAAATCGTTTTTTTTTTTAAATTTTGGTCCACAACTTTTTTCTAAGGCTGGATGGATATAGGCACTGTTTTAGAGAAAAGAACGCTGTCGTCAAAACCCTTAAAATAAGCGTGGTTATAAGTATCTTTATTAAAATTTATCAAGGTATATTTCATTTTACAGTTTTTTTGATTTTTTTTATATCGGTAAATTTTATTTATAATATTTTTTTATAAACAAAAGTACTTTTATTTAAAAACCAGTTCTTTCGTAATGATTATTTTAATAATAAAACATATTCTAATTAAGTACCAAAAAATTGGTTTTAAATTATATTTGTGCATAGTTATAAAATTTTAGTTAAAGATTTGGTTCCTTCCACGCGTCGCGTTCGTATCTTACTAACGCAATGCGACTAACCATGCGTGCGCCGTTTAATGAGAGTGTTTTTAGACCGCGGCTCAAACTCGCGATAGCAAAATTATTGTTTTAAAGGGAATAATCTTTGGTAAGAGTTTCGTAATGGATGATCTAGCAATATATTTATTGTTAGAAGAAAAAGAGGATGACGAAATACTATTACAATTAGCCAACCTGAAACATAGCAATGCCCCTATAAATCCAATATTTCAGCAAAGACGCGATGAGGGTTGTTATACTACATTAATAAATCGACATCTGCAACAGGATGAAGTAAAATTTAGAAAATATTTTAGACTGAATAAAGCAGAGTTTAGTTTTATTCTTGACTTAATAAAGTCCGAGCCAGAAAACAGAGTTGAATATCCAATAACCCCAAAGGAAAAATTAGCCATTGTATTAAGGTACTCGGAAACTTGAAGAGATACGAGGTCGGTTAAATGAAGGCAAAGTTGTGCAATATGATGCTAATCAAAATGCCACCTTAGAACTTAAAAATTTCCGAATACTTACTTTTAGAAAAAAACGATTATTCGCGATTTCGGTTTTTATTTTTTTATAACTTTATTTGAATGGATGTAACAAAATAACTTTTACATTTCCATTGCTACTTTTTCTGTTCTACAAGATAGTGTTATTAGATTTATACACCGACGTTTCGTTTTTGAGCTGCCATCATCAACTGTTTTTTTTTTAAATACGGCCATGGATTTTTTTATTATGTATTTTAGAAGCTATTAAGTTTCCAAAACCAATAATGTATTGCACTTATTCAAAAAATTTATATTAATGGCAATTTTCATAAGAGACCATATGTTAGAGAGAGTCAGACAAGATATTTTTGGCAGGATCTTGGGAAAACATTAAACTGATTTTTTTGAATAAGTGCGAAACATCATTGGATTTGGGATCTTAAAAGCTCTTAAAATACGTAATAAAAAATTCAGGACCTCATTTAAAAAATAAAGTTTCAATTTTTAACAATTAAAAAAACACCGGTCATTCCACACAAAACAACACAAACAAAATATCAGTCGCAGACACGACTGCGGCTACACTGCTTCTTCAGCAGTCCAGTCGCATCAATCGCAGTCGTTGACAGCGGACGCATACGACGGCCGCTTGGAACAAACCAGGCACATTTAAAAACATGAGTAGGAGTGCTTTGCGGCTAACGTAGTGCGTTAGTCGCATGCGGCGGCCGCGTGGAAGGAAACATACCTTAACGCATGCGGCCGCCGTTTAATCAGGTGGTTTCTTAGGACCGCGGCTCAAACTCGCGATAGCAAAATTATTAGTGTAAAGGGAATAATCTTTGGAAAAGTCGTGATGGATGATCTAGCAATATATTTATTGTTAGAAAAAAAAAGAGGATGACGAAATACTATTACAATTAGCCAACCTGAAACATAGCAATGCTCCTATATATCCAATATTTCAGCAAAGACGCGATGAGGGTTGTTATACTACATTAATAAATCGACATCAGCAACAGGATAAAGTAAAATTTAGAAAATATTTTAGACTGAATAAAGCACAGTTTAGTTTTATTCCTGACTTAATAAAAGACGATATAAAGTCCTACCCATACAACAGAGTTGAATATCCAATAACCCCAGAGGAAATATTAGCCATAGTATTAAGGTAAATCTGTACAGGGTGTCCCAAATTCGAGTCTTATCATTAGGATCTCGAAAACCTGAAGAGATTCGAGGTCGGTTAAATGAAGGCAAAGTTGCGCAATTTGATGCTAATCAAAATGCCTCCTTAGAACTTTAAAAATTTCGAATACATACTTTTGGAAAAAACAGATTATTCGCGATTTCGTTTTTATTTTTAAATGGCTTTATTTGAATGGATGTAACAAAATAACTTTTACATTTCCATTGCTACTTTTTCTGTTCTACAAGATAGTGTTATTAGATTTATACACCGACGTTTCGTCTTTAAGCTGCCAAGTTGACAGCGGACGCATACGACGGCCGCTCGGAACAAACCAGGCACATTTAAAAACATGAGTAGGAGTGCTTTGCGGCTAACGTAGTGCGTTAGCCGCATGCGGCGGCCGCGTGGAAAGAAACATACCTTAAAATTACCAAAAGGATTCCTTTGGTATCAGTATATTAATCTGTTTAATATTTAAAATAAAGAGCGACCGCAAGAACAGCATATTTTTAGCCTATTTTCTCACCCTTGCCAGAAACCTTAAAAAAATCCTAAAAATATTCTGCATGTCAAATTATATCGGTAATGAAAAATCAAGATCGGCATATAACATTAAAAGTAATTCTAATTGTATTTTTTTATAAAAAAAAATTATAAAATAGAAAATAATTTATTTTTAAATAAATGAGGGGGTAATATATTTGAAAGTCTATCCTTAAACCGCAAGCGGAGTTAAATCATCCCCTAAATATGAAAAAAATAAGAAATAAATTGAAAAAATCAGAAAAAAAAACTACTACGATATTCTAATATTTCCACCAGTATCTATTTAAAAAAACCACCCCTGTAGCAAGGGGGTGAACTACCTCAACATAATACCATACAAAAATATAATTTTTTCTAAAAAATCAACTTTCTTTGGGGTGAAATCATCCGCTAAATATAAAAAAATCAAAAATCGCTTGAAAAATATTGGAAAAATTACTAAGACTCTAAATTATTAAAAATTCATATTGCGTACTTCTCACCAGTATCTATAGGAAAACCACCAATATAACTGTGGGGTGAACTACCCCAGAACGTGATACCATAAGAAAATATCATAGCAATATAAAAAACTCAAAATTTATATAATAGATTTTAGCTTTTTGTTTAGATATATTAAACTGACTTGATCTAATTATTCCAATTTTTTTTTCTAAAAACCAACCCTCTTAGGAAGTGAAATCCTTCCTAAACATAAAAAATATTTGAATAATACAGGAATGAGCCCAGGTATTTTAAATTTACGAGAAATATAAATCAAGTATTTTTTTAATAATATCTACGAAAAACAACCCCTTTAACAAAAGGTAAAGGTCTAGGAAAGGTAAAATCATCTTTTAAATATTATATAAAACAATATTATTATATTTCAGCGTCCATTCCTCTGTATCACTTGACCACGTATTACGCCCCTGTCGTGCTTATACTCACTAGTTGAAAGTTTTATCTAGTGCCCGTGTTCCCTCAGGTTCCCGCTGTAACTCTCATTCGCCTTTTAGTGCTTGACGCGTATGACACCGGATCAAATTTCTTCGGAATTATCGATACGCGTGAATCAAACCGCTGATTACAGACTTTTTCTTTGTTCTCTTAGTGAATGGTGTGTGTGTGCATTTTATTTAAATATATCAACATCAGGAAATGTAAGTACAAAAACTATATATGCCTTTCTTGTTGTTTTTTTTTTAGCACATTTTAGCAAAAATGAGTTCTGAATCAAGCGACTCAGGAGATGAAATTTCCAAAAAGGAGTTGCTGAAAAAGATTAAGAAACTGGAACGGAAAGTGCGCAAAAATAAACGTAGGCACAAACAACGCTCAGGGTCAAACAATCGCAGAGCAAAGACAAACGATCGTAGATCAAGACCCAGATGCAGATCGACATCTACCATAAGGTCTAGATCAGGCAGCTTGAGTCCACATCCCTCAACCTCAAGACTGCAAAGAGATAATCGTGGCCCGAGAGGCCCGGGATCTCGACACAGCAGTGAAGATCGAATCTCTGAAAATTCGGCGAGTCACATATTACAAATGGATGATCACAATCCGCGAGATGTGGCCTCCATTGAACCCCCTCTACATGGGCATAACATAGATTCGTCTCAGTATTACAAATTCACAACGATGAGGATATATCGGACGATCTTATTAAAATTCTGGGCAAGAATCCAGAACAAAACCCCGATAAAAATGCTCTAATACACCCTGCGCTAACTTCTAGATGGAGTCATGTACTATTTAATGGATTGGAGAAGGAGGAAAAAATCACATTGCTAAACAAATATGTGCTTCCTTCCAACTGCGAAGCCATGGCCCCACAAGTAAACCCAGAAATTAGAAATATTTTGTCTAATCCCAATTTAAATAGAGATAAAAATTTGCAAGCTCAACAAAATCAATTATCTAAAGGCCTAGTAGCGCTTTCTAAGGGAATGGAGATTATATTAATGGACAAAATGGATATTGCCAAAGGGATAAAAGAGAACCTTCTGGAATGTTTAAGTGACTCTGGTCGTATTCCGACAGATTTACAATACAACATAACGATGGTCAGGCGAAATCTAATAACCCCTAGCTTGGTAAATCTGTCAAAGAAACTGTGGAAAAAACCAAACCCATAATTTTTTTGTTTGGCACAGAACTAACAGAAAAGGTAAAAGAAGCAAAATCCTTTGAAAGGACAAGTAAAGACCTAAAGATCATACCTTCAACATCCCAAAACAAATTTAATTATACGCCTACGCCATACAACAAACACCCCAAAAAAAAGGGGTCAACACTGGCTATAACGCTAATAATGCTTTAAACAGAGCTCGCCCGCCCTATCGACGACGAGAGCGATGGGAGCACAAAAGGGCCACTTCTCAAACCCAGATCAACGACAATACAGGAAGAGGAAATAACAGTAAGTGATACAGTTTTTGTGGGCCGCCTAAAATATTATAGGAAAGAGTGGCAAAATATCACGCCAAGCAAGTTATTATTATCATGGCTGAAAGGTTATACCATTCCTCTCAAAGAAATACCTTGCCAACAAAAAGCTCCTATACAAAAATTCAATAAACAAGACCAGCATTTTATAAACATTGCTATAGGGAAATTATTAGATATGGGGGCTATTAAAACATGTATCACAACAAATGATCAATTTATCTCTCCAATTTTCTCAGGGACAAGCCAGATGGGGAAAAAAGGTTCATTTAAATCTTCGTGAATTTAACACATACGTAAATCATAAACATTTTAAAATGGAAGATTTTAGAACAGCCATGAAATTACTGCAAAATGGCTGCTTTATGTCAACCATAGATTTAAAAGATGCTTATTTTTACTTTCCGTTGATAAAAATCACAGAAAATATCTGAGATTTTTTTTTTAAAAAATCAACTATATGAATTTACTTTCTACCATTCGGCTTGTCCTCCGCACCCTATTGTTTTACGAAACTAATAAAACCCCGTATTAAAAATATCAGGAAACAACATATATGTTGCGTAAATTACTTAGATGATTTCTTAATATTTGGAAATACATATGAGGACTGCAAAAACAATACTCGATATACAATTAAACTTTTAGAAAAATTAGGATTTATCATAAATTACGAAAAAAGTAGATTATAGGAAAAAAGTGACAAAGGTGCGCTGAACGAAACGGATAAATCCGTTTCGAGAGGTTCCACTCAAGGTCACAAGCAGACAAAGGTGCGCCGACCGAAACGGGTGAATCCGTTTCATAAGGTGCCCCGAAGTCACCGGCGCCTGTTTTACGGAGAAGGGGCAATTCATCCCGAACAAACAGGTGCTTAGGAAGGGTTCCCTTAATCCAATCCATCTGGTTCCTGTAACAAGGACCTGGTAGCTACCCACGTCACTAGACCGGGAGGGAGGGCATGATGGATCTAATCGTTCTCGTCATACTCTCCAGGAGACAGGGACACCAGAACACATCAGAACACATTGTGCTCGTGTCCGGTAGTGACACGAGTAAGAGGAGATGTAAGAACTCTCTCCCAATCTGGTATCTGATTCATTAGAAGTCCGATCCTATTGGGAGAAATATAAAAAGGTGTGAGCCACAATAGACCGAGCGATCGCAGTGGAGAGCGTAAAAAGTCCACTCACACCTATGAGGGTTGATTTTTATTTAAAAATTTTTGAATATTAGGACAAGTAGGCGTAATCTTTTTGAAAAAAAAAATAAGAACTATTAAACCATATTTAACAGTTTTTTATCTCGCTATGATATTTTTGTATGTTATCACGTTCGGGGGTAGTTCACCCCTTCGTTACAGTGGTGGTTTTCTTATAGAAACTGGTGGGAAGTACACGATTTGAATGTTTAATAACTTAGAATATCTTAGTAGTTTTTTCTAGATTTTTCAAGTAATTTTTGAGTATTTTCATATTTTGGGGATAATTTCGCCACCTATGAGGATTGATTTTTAGTAAATAAAAGTTTTGAATAATTAGGACAAGTAAGCGTAATCTTTCTGATAAAAAAAGTAAGAACTATTATAAAATATTCGACAGTTTTTTAATATCGCTATGATGTTTTTGTATGTTATCACGTTAGGGGGTTCACCCCTTCAATACAGGGGTGGTTTTCTTATAGACACTGAGAATAATTTTTGTATATATAAAATGGCTCTAAGACAGAAACTTTTTTAGAGACACATGTTAATTTTATTTAAAAGAAAATATTTTAAATACGTTTTATATAAAAAAAAAACTTCAACTGCCCAGCTTTAGCGACAAAGTTAGATTTGTCAATCTGCAGAACAAATAGGTATTTTTTTAATAATCTAAATTGTTTATAATAAAATAAATCAAAAATAAACAATGAAACAAAAGGTGTTATCCAAGAAATTTAAGCAACATTTTTAGTTAATCCGTTTTTATGGATTAAAACTTTTGGATTTGTAGAAACCATTGCGTAATTAGTATGGTAATAATCACCTTGTGATATTTTTCAATACAATCTAATAATCTGAAAAATACAATATTGCAACTAAATTATGCAATTTCTAAAGTTTTTTCCCGAATTTTGCAACGACACTATTTACGACTTAATATTATCAGGGTATTAATCTTAAAAAGAAATTTTGAAAATTCTCTTATATATACAGAAAAATTAATAATTCATCCAGTATTCTTCTGTTTTTGAACGAGGCAACAATAATAATGAAGGTTTTCATTCTAGCTAGTTTCTTGGTAGTTGCCACTAGTGCTTCTATGGTTGAGGAGCATAGACAACTATTTCAAGCTTTTAAGGTATTAACTGTCTTTTATTTATTTAGCATATATAGGTATTTTTACAATGTACAGTAACTAACAGTATTTTTTAAAAATATTTGAAAAAAAGAGTTTAATTTTAAATAAAATTGACAGAAAATTTAAAAAATTATAAAATGTAATTTTGCAAAATATAATTTTGCATTAAAATTTATTATTTCGTTGCCGCAAAATTTAAACACATTCAAAGATTGATACTAGTGGAACTATAATATTCTTTGACACATTAAATTAAAAGATGCAAAGTACAAATTATTTTTATTATGTAAGGTAGATTTTTCAAGAGTTAATTAAAAAACTTTAGTTCGTTTTCACGTATATTTTTTGTGATTGTCAATTTTAAGGATAGAATCAAGTTATTGTAGAATATTTTTTTCAAAAACGATGTTATTCCCTTTTAGGTATTAAATAAATTTTAAATATTTAATTTTTGTAAATTAAATTTTCTTAGACTTTCAATAAGTAATGTTTTAAAAATCTTTTTTATAAAAATGTAGGAAGTTTTACTTGGAATGCAATGCTATTTCCAGTTATTTCAATTCTATCAATAAGACATTTGTAAGGGACTTAATTAAAAATATTTTGTTGGTTATGAAGGGTGTCCCAGAAAATGTGGGCAATCTCTCGGAATCTAATAGAAAACTTAAAATATTGTGCTTATTTAGTTTGCCAGGGACGGACTAGCTCTGACACAATAATAGCAATTTTTTTTAACACCCTGTATGATAAAAGCTCAACAATATTATTTTTGGATAGCTTTAACCTTAAACTAAACAAAATGTAGTCTTGATTGACATCGATAAAATTAACTGTTTACGAGAAATGAAATATTATGGTTGGTTATTTTTTTACATTATACAGGGAGTTTTCTAATTGTACGTCAATATTTAAGGAGGCAATCTTTGGGTCCATTTTAAAAAGAAAACTTAATATGAACGTATGTCCTGAACGTCTTAACTTTTGAGAAACAGGGTGGTAAAATTTTTAAAAATAAATAATTTATTATTAATATCTGTAATACCGCTTTCGATATTTAAATGAAATTTGGCATAAATGTACTATGTATCAAGAAGCATTTTTTAATGTACCACATTTTTTTCTATTTGTCAAAATAGGCAGGTCAAATTCTGTACGAACGCCACTGGTGGAAATAAAAAGAAAGTGATTCCCAAAAAAATGCTTTTTGATACATAGTAGATTTATGCCAAATTTCATTAAAATATCTAAAGTGGTATTACAGATATTAATAATAAATGATTTATTTTTGAAAATTTAACCACCCCGCATCTCAAAAGTTAAGACGTTAATGACATACGTTCATATAAAGTATTCTTTTTAAAATGGATCCAAAATTTGCTTTCCTTGATATTGACGTACAATTATAATATACGTATAATGTAAAAAAAAATTGTTATCCATGATATTTTATTTTTCGTAAACAGTTGATTTTGTCGATGTCAATCAAAAATACTTTGTTTTTAGTTTAAGCTTAAAGCTTTTTAAAAATAATATTGTTGAGCCTTTATCATACAGTGTATTAAAAAAATTGCTATTGTGTCAGAGCTAGTCCATCCCTGGAAAACTAAATAAGCCAAATATGATTTAATAGGTTTATTTACGCCTAGTATTTTAAAAGTTATTTAAACAAAAACGATTTTTAGGGACGTCCGTTATGTACCTATATCTCCGTAGGGGTGGGTCATAGGAAAAAAGTTTATGGGAACTTGTCATAATATTTTTAGGTTTTCTGGTAGATTCCGCGAGATTGCCTATATATTCTGGGACACCCTGTATAATAATATAACATTATATATTATATTTTTTCGCACAGCATAACCAAAAATATGCCTTAACAGTTTAAAAGATACCTTGTGTAAATTTTGTTGCTTAACTGAAAAAATACTTTTGGCATATTATGGCTGCATGACATTATTAAAAAACAAAGAAGCCTTTAAAAGGAATAATAAAAATATTCTGGAAATAATTTAAGATTGTCTGATTTAACAATATCTCTTATTAAAAAATTCTTAGAGCTTTAAATAAAGGACTGTTGTTTTTTATAGCTACAGCACCACAAGACGTACAAAAACCAGGCTGAAGAAACAAGACGTTTTGCCATCTTTAAAGATAACCTTCGCAGTATTGAAGAACACAATGCTTTATTTGAACAAGGCCTCGTATCTTACAAACAAGGTAGGTAAATTACACTACGGTACGTTAATCTTAGGCTTTAAATATTTGGGGGTTATCAGAAAAAAATAGGCATGCTGTTTTAATTAAAGATCATGGTGGTAAACCTTAGTCTCCTTTAAATATGAGAAAATAACACACCAGATTTTAGTAATCCCTACTAATATGCTCAAAATATTGCTGAAAAAGTTGCATTCGAATATGGTATTATTCCATTATATTTGTTATTTGTCACTTTCACCAACTTTCTAAAATTTTAAACTTAGTTTAAAAAATCAAAACAATTTTTTTCTCATAATTTAAAAGTTTAGATATTTAAACTAAAATGGAAAGTTAAAACTTTAAATTCATTTTTTTGGAAATTACTTTTTTCTAAACGTTTGTCACAAAATTTCAAGTTCTAATTGACCGATTTTCTTGAAAAGTAGCATTAATTTTCTTTAAATATCCCTTTATGGCAGGAACGAAATAAATGGAAGATTTTAATTTTAACTATTTTTAAAAATTCGAAAAAGGTAAAAAATAACTAAAAAAAACCAACGTCTTTCTTGAGAAACCGCCACTTTGCGTTAAAATAAAAAAAATAATTTGATTTGTTGCTTGGCTAGTATACCTTAACAATAGAAGAAAATAAAACTTTGGTAATAGGGATAAAATTATTATATTAAATGCTGTCAGCGCTTTCAACCAAACTAGGCCATCATCAGGACCGACATTGTCAAAATTACGGAAATTCAGTCATATGACACAAAACAAATATAACCATTAAATATGATAATTGAATGTAATGATATAACATTGATTTGTAAATTTTAAAGTACTTATCATATTCAATGTTTATATTTGTTTTGGGTCATATGACTGAGTTCCTGTAATTTTGACAATGTCGGTCCTGATGGTGGCCTAGTTTGGTTGAAAGCGCTGACAGCATTTAATATAATAATTTTATACCTATAATCGAAGTCTCATTCCCTTCCATTTTTTTTAGTTTACGCCAAAATTAAATTTGTACTAATAAAAAATCTAACATTTTTTTTCAAATGATCAGAAGAGGGGGAATCGTGACAAGATGAACACGCTCTTTTTGCCCTCTACTTTAACAGCGTGAAAGTTTGTGAAATAACGTTTTTTGGTTGTATTTTTTTGGAAATTCTTAAAATATAAATAAATAAATGATTAAAAAATAGATAGCCAAAATATTTATCATTATTTTAATCAACCGTCAAAAAACGCTCAAAATTCACGCTTCTAGACTAGAAACCTCCTTAAGGTGTAAGCCTACTCGGTACGCTTTAAAAAAACGGTATTTTCACTATTTTTTGTTAAGCTTCTATCAAAGTTATTAATAGAAAAGATGTTGGGCTTGATAAACACACTCATTAACTGCTAGGAAAATTTATTCTTTTATAATTTTAAACATTTTGTATACATGATAATTATAGGTAGTGGTAACGCTTCAAAAAGTAGACATGTGAGTTACGTTGTCCATATCATCTAAAATTAAAACATTTAGTGGCGTTGGATTAGATATAACAGTGGGTTCCATTTGACCTACAATAATAACATTTTTCATATAATTAACAAAATGGCGAACTATTTTAGAAAAAAATATTAAAAAAGTGTTTTTTTGTAGTTTTTGCTTTAAAAAATTAGAAAAAATTAAAATTTTGGGATGATTGTGAGTCTAAAAATTTTATGGGAATCGGTTTAGTACTCTCTAAGAATCGGACAGCATAAGGTCGAAAAACATAGTTTTGAGATAAACGCGCTTAAAGTCTTTTTTATCGAAAAACTGAAAAAAAATCTTACCAATATCTTACCATACAAAATTCCTTCTGCTTCTTCCTGGATTTGACTTTTATCCTATTTATCTTCTCTAACAATAAGCTTTATTCTACCTTCTTTAGAACCCTCTGATGATTGGCGGTTTGTTAAAGTTATGCGCGCTTTGTCGCGTTTGTCGCACGCTCGGATAATAAAAGGTAAGAGGCTAAAAAGTACATTTAGAATGCTCGGATCATTCTAAGGTTTTCAGAGAATGTTTTGTTATAAAGAAAAAAATAAAAATGACCCAGAAAACTGATCCCTTAAGCCAACATATTGGCCCACTGCCTATAAGATATTTCTCGGCAAACCGACGATCTTCCAAGAAAATACCCGGTATTTTTTTATGATTTCAGGTACTGGGTTGTGCATTTTTTGGACATCTTTTTTGACTTATACGACAACAATTTAATTTAGCAACCCATCTTTTTACTGTCCTAATTAAAAAGAAAAAGTTGTTATACAATTTTAACCATTTTTAATACAGGGTGATTCCTAAGTTAAGGTTTTTTTTTAAATTGTGTATAATACTTGTTAAAATAAGCAACTTTTTTAAATAGTTTTTTTTTCAAAAACCCAAAAATGAACAAATCTACATAAATTTATTTAAAAGTGTGTCTAGTGCGGGCCTGGGCATAAAAAGATAGTTTATTTCGAATTTACCTTTGTTTTTTGTCTTGTTAATCACGCAGTATGAATCAGTCGCATTGCTTTTACCGGACGAGGCGAGGATTAATTTCAATTTTAAATCATTGTTAATGGCAAAATTCAAAAACAATGAATACGGTGATATATTCCTCATTTACAGAGAGTATCGTTAATCTGTGACCGTTGCTTCGAGATTGTACGCGCGACGGTTTCCCTTGCGGGCTCATTCTGGACCCAAGTACTAGGGTGAGTGCAAGTTACGTCGGCCTAAGTAAAAAAAAAGTGTGGGCAACATTGCGGGAAAATTACGTTCAACGTGTCCAAGCACTACAGCCCGAAGACTTCTTGGACGGTGACAACTTATTTAAGACAGAACGGTATTTGACACACCAAATGAAGTTTCTCATTTTTTAGTATTTTGAAAAAAAAATTAAAAAGTTGTTTATTTTATTGAGTTCTATATACAGTTAAAAAAAGCGTCAAATTAGGAATCACCCTGTGTATTTATTTTAAATATAAGTATTAAACCTAAACCAGTGCGCTTACGGAAATAAATTTCGTTTAAATTGAATCGCTTATTTTTGACGTCACCCCTATGTAAGATAGCTGTGTTGAAAGTTAGTTTTAAAATATAACCTAGTGTGTTAACTCCACTTTTTTATCTATTTCTTTTGCTTCTATATTATAATATCGGCATTTTATGATTACTGGTCAATACAATTGCCTACGATAAGAAAGCATCTTTTGTATATTTATTTCAAATCTAGAATGAAAACTTTACAGGATAACATTATTTAAAAATGTGAAATTATTTCTTTTTAGGAGTTAACAAATTTACTGACATGACTCAAGAAGAATTTAGATCGTACCTAAAACTAAGCTCTTCCAACAAACCAGCAATAAACGGCACCTTTCACCTTAAAAGCGGGCTGGAAGTTCCAGCTTCCGTTGACTGGAGAACTCAAGGACAAGTAGTAGCAGTTAAAAATCAAGGACAGTGTGGATCATGCTGGGCTTTCGGTGTCGTAAGTACTTGAATATTTCAGAAGCTGATACTGAATGTGCAATCATTAAACGCATAACTAAACAAATATAGTTAATCAAATCAAAATTATACGTTAAAAATGAAAGTTTTATTGCATAGATAGACTATTAAATAAAATTGTTAGTGCTGCTTCTGCCGATTGTGGGTTGTAAAACTTTGGCAAATAGATCTAAACAGACTGTTAACCCATCGGGGAAAAAAGGTACTTAAAGTACCCAGTATGTGTTTTAAAACAGTGAATATTGAGCGGATGACTGATGCGGTTTATTGACTAGAAAATAAACCTAGAAAAGCAAAAATAGCCCTCTTAAAACACTTTATACCCAGTACCCCTACCAACTTAACCAAACGAATTTTGATTTAAAAACTAAGGCGAAAAATTATCAGCATGCGTGTAGGTAGGTCTATCTGTTGTTCTAAGGACTAAGCTCGGCCTTGACTTTTGTTTAAAAAAATTGGAGTTCTAAAACAATCGAAGTAAATATGCTAAATTAATATTAAGCATATTTAGTTCAATTGCATAATTATTAGATGGTATACTGAGTATTGTTCCAAGTTAGATATTTTTGCAATTTCTAGGTCTCTTTTCTAGTCAATAACCCAACTAACATTTTTTTTTGTTTTATAATGGTAACGGTTACGTTTTGATAACCTATTTTATTAAACCTAAGAACCTATCAATGGTTCGCGAAACGTTTTCGTTACTCTTATAAAACCCTTAAATGGAGAATCTTATAAAGGTTACGGTGACTAAATTTTAGTACCATATCTTTTCTTTCCATTTATTTGTAACTAAGAGGTTGTCGTTACCTTTATAAACCATAAATAAGTTTTATAGCGGCAAGGAATACATTTTCGTTACCGCTATAAAACCTTAATATTTCTTATAAAAACCATTTTAAACTCAAAATTAAAATTATGTCTCATGATTTGTTTTTTTGCATATACACTGCCAAATATTTCTTATGTTTTTTAAAAAAATACGTCTTTTAGTTTCAGAAGTATGGCTTAAAATGAAGTATTCTTCTTTTTTGTGTAAATATTTATGTCAATTCGAACACAAACATAAAAATGGCCGCCATATAAAAGGACGCCATGTTTGCTATTTCGCTTTTTAAAGACCTATAGTTTTATATGAGCCCTTAAGTAATAATAAACACCTTAGAAACTTTTATAAAACTTACCTAAGTGTCTTATGGAAATATTACTCTTGCAATAAAACCTTAGGTGCTTTTGTGAAACTTATAGTTTTATAAGTTACCAAAAAGGTATTTATAGAAACCTACGTTACCGCTATAAAACCAGAAGTAACCGGAAAACCAACTAAATGCTATTAGTTCTCAAATGTCAAATGTCAATTGCATGACCATAACTCCACTTTAAATGTTGTTTTTGTTTATATGTGCTTTTGAAAAACGAGTGTGACTTACATTTGAGGAAACAGCCCATTGCCTAAAATCGGCAATTCGTAATTATTTTCAGTTGTTTCCTTATTAAAATATTGGTCATCGAACTCACCTAGCCAATTTTTCCTGATGTCTATACATTCTTCCAAAGGTCCTAAAAAATATAGTGCTCCGCTGTGCCCCTTCTACATGACAAAGTTGCTACTGGGCCTATAAGTTTTATAAAATTCTTTAGGTTTTGTAGTAGCTTTATTAGGTGCCTTAAGATTTATAAGGGTTTTACGAAGTAAGATATAAAACCTTAAAAGTAAAAGTTTTATAATAATTTAAGAACGCTATAAAACCCTTTTAAAAAACTTTAAGTAACCCAAATTAAAGGTTTTATAGATTAGGTAACGGAAACATTTTGGATGCAAAATGTTATAAAACTTTAAGTATTTTGATATTTTCTGGGTGTCTTACAAAACTTGTAAAATCAATAGTTTTTTTATAAAAATATAAAAACTATTATAAACCTCTTATAAATATCCGTTACCGTTTAATAAAACTTTAGGCTCCGAAAAATGTTAGTCGGGAAACCATAGTCATTGTGCAATACCCATTAATAAAGGATCATAAAGTAAATATTAAATATTTAAAAGGGCATACTGAATACGATTGGTCCCTTTTTTCTTCGATGGGCTGACGGTCCAAAATTTTGCATAGTTTTGTAGGTAATGATTTATATGCAATTTATTTTCTAAAAATAATTATAAATTGTTATAAAAAAATATTATTGTGCATGGCAAAGGCACTTTAAATAAATGTTTATACTTAGTGAAAAAAAACATACTGCTTGTATATCGAGTATAGATACTACGGTGCATATCCATTCAGCGCGGTTGCCGCTAGGGGCGTGTCATTATCATTACCACGGAAATAGGATACCTTATGGGAACATGCAGCAATGTGCGCTAAATGGATACGCATCTTAACATACCACCTTATTTAAATTAGCAAATGCGAGCAAACATACAATTAGTAATAATAACAAGAATACTACGATTAATTTTAATGCGAGAAGCACAAAATTTGTGTTAATCTTCAAAAGTTGGACGAGGACCTGACCTCGTCTTCTCATACTATTTGAATGTTCTAGGAAGATTGACAAGGCCCCTTTCTAATCTCTTACGTAGAAGAATAAATTTAAAACATAAAAATGTTTTTTTAAATATGTGGAAGTATGTTTCACTTCATTAACTTTCCCAAAACGCGTACCATACCTTCTGGTTTATTACAGGTCGCTTCCACTGAAGCTGCATACTACCGTAAAAGTGGAAAACTTGTTTCTCTTTCTGAACAGCAATTGGTTGACTGTACCACCGACTTCAACTTTGGATGTAACGGAGGATATTTGGATTATACATTCCCATATATACAAAAGGATGGTATTCAATCTGAGGCAAGCTACCCATACACTGGTAAGTAGAACATTTAAATATTACAATATTGACCTCTAATGTACAGGG
>JAHBCN010012497.1:0-26609 GCA_019359885.1 Listronotus oregonensis
GTCATTTTTTAGATATTATAAGTAACAAACAATAAACACAAAATTATAGTCACAATTTAATAAACACTAAAAAAAAAAGGGTTTTTTGGGACCAAACCCAAAAACGGAAATTCGGCTCTCATAAAATTATAATTTGTTTTAACTTCACACGGGGATCAGCGGAGTAGGCAAAAATTTAAAATTTTTGAATTTTGCTATTGCGCAGAATCGGGGGGGGCCAATCGGAAGTTATTTTCATACTGGGTTGGACATTTTTTGATCGAATGGGCCATAGCATTGGGCTTCCCCCAAACTCCTTGGCTTAACCTCCCATTACCTTTATATTAATCCTCCCATTAGTCTTGTCCCTTCCACAAGTCTGTATAACCCCGAGACTGGTTGGTTAAATTTTCCCTGTGGAATCATTTCCCAAGTTACCAAAATAATGCCTGTCTTTTGTGATTCAATGCTTTACTTTCGCACAGGATATGGTAGGCTATTTCTTCCCCCTCGTCGCACATTCTGCCACTTGGGTCCCCATTGTATAAGCTTATCTTGCGTAGGTGTCCTCTTGGTTATCGTGCCCTGTTAGCAACCGTATTTTTTATGCGAAGTCTTTTCCTACTTTGTCTGAGTAGTTCTTCCTTCATTTTTTGGAGGGACCCCATGAACCCTTTTTTTCCCTTTGTCAAATTTCCCTATTTAAGGTTGTTCCAGTATTCTTCGTGTTTTGGATCCTTTCCCTGGTTTGCTCCGTGTTGAGGTTTTGGCCACCCAAGGGCAGGTTCTAGCCCAAAGATGGTGTGGATGATCCCTGTCTCGCTAGCTCACCCGCTTTTTCGTTGCTTTCTATCCGAATGTCCTGGTACCCACAAGAGAGTTACTCTATTGGGGTTCCCCCAGGACTTAATTCTTTTGGCATTCCCATGTAACGACGACCTTGGGGTTTACTAGTGCCCCCAGTGACGCTTGGCTGTCTGTTATTATGCTTATCCGCTTGTTTTTATAAGCCCTCCTGTTATTTTCTTTTGCACAGTGCAGTAAAGCGTCATACACATATTTAACAAGATGAGTCTATACAATTAAAAAAAACTTTAATATTTTGTTTATAATAATTTTATAACTTTGACACTATTACCTTGATTTTTCATTTTTTGTTCAAGTTATAAAATGATTATAAACAAAGTATTTTAACCCAGATATTTCTAATGTACTATATTTAGTACATCTCTTCAAACTGCTCTAACCCTGCAGAAACGTCTTTAAAGCAAGATTCGACACGTATTGATCAGTCGGCAGACAGTATTCAGCGAGCATATACGTTTAGAACTTTTATTTTTTTGAGTATTTTGTGTTTAGTTTACGCGGTAAATTGTGAATCTTGGCAAAATGGCTGACTATGGGACCCGTTTTGTTAGGTAAGTTTATTTTTTTTCAAATTTTTTTAAATATTTAGTGAGTATTATATTCTTATAGCAAAATGTGTATTTTCCCCAAAATTTATAAATTGTTTTTATAAAAATAATAGGGTTTTGATGGTTTGTTTTTGGGTGTTCTAAATTTAGGTCATTGGGAATATACCCGACATTTTTATTTTAGGGTATTTTCGCTAAATGAAGCTCTAATGTTAGAAGAAGATGAAGACATGCTAAAAATGTTAGAGACCTAACCATATTTCCTCCAACAAATGCATGTCATGATATAACAGATGAAGATTCTGGAGATGAGAATCAAGTTCACATTGATAATGCGCCAGCTTCCCAACTAAGTGCTCCGTCTGAGATAAAATTACAAATTCCAGTTCTAGACACAGCAGATGATTGGTCTTCAGATGATGATCTACCATTATCTGTTTATGTTTCGACAAATAGCAATAACATTACCAAATCCAAGAAACCAAAGAAGAAAAAGGTTTATCATTGGGTAAAAAATTATTTGATTAGCCCAGATGATTCCCTCGAATATGAAGATGTTACTAATAATGTAAAAACACCATTGGAATATTTCTATGATTTCGATGAAAGTCTAATAAATCTAATTGTAGTAGAAAAAATAATAGGTATGCGATGCAGAAGAATGAAAATCAAACAGTTAGTAACACTGAAATAAAAGCATTTTTTGGAGTGTTGATTCTCAGTTATATGCCTATACCACGACGAAGAATGTTTTGGGAAAAGGAACAGGATTTCCCCCAATGATTTAGTAGCCAACGCAATTTCTAGAGACAAGTTTAATTTCATAATGAAACACCTTCATTTAAGAGACAATAACCCATTGATCCCAAAAAATACATTTTCAAAAATAAGACCTGTATTTTAACATCTAAATTTAAATTTATGGAGTTCGGTAGGGGTTACAAGAAATTCATTCCATAGATGAGTCTTTGGGACCCTACTTTGGAAGACATGGTGCCAAACAATTTATAAAAAAAAACCAATCAGATATGGATATAAACTTTGGGGAAGAGTAGACTAGGTTACGTTTATTGGTTCGAGCCATATCAGGGAATATCTACTAATATAAGTGTTGCATGCTGAGTATGGTGTCGGAGCAGGAGTTGTCCTTGAGTATGCAGATGCCTTACGCAAAAAGTGGCCTAATGAAAAGTTTCATTTATTTTTTGATAATTTTTTTACGTCTGTACCTCTGCTAGAAATACTGTCTGAGAAAAACTTTTTGCGACAGGTACAGTAAGGGAGAATCGTTTACCTGGAAATTCATTGGTTGACAGCAAAATATTGAAAAAGAAAGACCGTGGTTCATATGATTTTCAAAAAATATTGGATAACAATATTATAGCTGTCAGATGGAATGACAACAGCATAGTATCACTGTGCTCAAATTATGCTGGGGTGGAACCGATACACAGCGTAAAAAGATATTCAAGCAAACATAAATAAAATATACAGGTTTTAAATAAAAAATTATTTCTTTTTTTCTTTATTTTATATTTGTGTTCTTTTAGGTCAAGCAGCCAAATATCGTTCATTTATACAACAAGAATATGGGTGATGTTTATAGGGGCCCATCAGAACCTAGAGCTATATCGTGTGGCAATCCGGGGAAAAAAGTGTATTTTTTCCCTTTTTCATATTGTGCAGATCTTGCACTACAAAAAGCGTGGCAACTATACAGACATGATGGTGGAGAAATGGACCCATTGGGTTTTCAGAAGAGTTGGTAAGATAATCTTTCTTCAAAATAAAACCCTTTGCATATCAAAAGGACACCCATCGAAACACACGAATGATGGGTATTAGATAGACAGACCGATCATCTAGTTAGAAAACAAGAAAAAAAAACAAGATGTGGCCATTGTCACAAAAAGGCAACTACTAGATGTCAGAAATGTGATATTGCAGTGCATGTAAACTGTTTTATAGGGTTACCATACCAAAAAATAATGTTCCTACCTGTGTTCCTAATGTCCAAATATAGAACAGTCCTTAAATGTAACTTTTTGAAAAAAAAAATTAAAATCTTTCATTAAAGATGTTTTTTGTGGCTACTGTTTTATTATTTTTTTATCATCCCACAAAATTTACACCCCCACATTTTTCGTAGGACTATCTGGGTTAAACTTGTATGGCGTGATCTTGTTAACTATGTGTAGAAAAAGGGCTTCACAAAGCAAAAAATGTATACGACAATTATTTAAACATTCTTTTTAATGTACAAAAAAGACGAAAGTTCAAAACAATTTTGTTTATTAACATTTGTCAAACTTGTTGGAAAATTAACTTAAAGATAAATTTTTAACGGGGATAAATTACTTGAAGTGTTCTAAATACACCATGATTTTTTAAAATTTGGTAATTAATATTTAATACCATAAAAAATATTTATTTACTGTGACGTACTCGGTTTCGACCGCGCGCAACCAAAAATGGGGCTAGAGTTCCGGGAGAAGGTTGTTTTTATTTTTTTTTTTCTCAAGGACCTTCTTTAAAATTTATGAAATAAGATATCCGAGAAACACTCTCATATTTAATTATAACTTCTGCAGTTGTTTAGGAGCAGTATCTTCATTTTTCACTATTTTCATTGCTTAAACTATTTCCTAAATTAAAGGTTTTGTTAAAAAAATCCAGAATATTTTTTGTGCGTACTTTAAAAAGTAATAATATCCGCTGTAATAATAACCCAAAACTTTTAGATATAATAATATTTCATTTAAACTAAAACTAAAACTTTAGATAGCGGACTTTTTGATTTAAGTTTAAAATTAATGGTTTTAGCAAACTAAAACTTTTAATAGTCGCCTGAATGTTAAACACATTCGCAAACACAAAATACAAACTAAACTTATAGAAACGCTAATAAAAATGTTAAAAGGACGGATGCACTTTTAATCGCCATATTTGCAGTTTGGATTGGAAAATGTAGATGAATATTTTTCTAACTAAAACTTTTGCCGTATGATGCTTTATATCACAAACTCTCTTTTGACAGTTTTATCCCGAGAAAAAACCTGTAAAATCGAGATTTTCTATGCAAGGTTATCAAAATTAAGTGTCCACTTTTTTATTTTTATTAGTTCAAATACAAAGTTGTTTACATTACAAAGCTATACAAACAAAAAAAGTCGTGATTCTGGGTACTGACATTGGTATCCTCATGTACTTTTCTGACGCTGCATTTGAATCCGAAGTCAGAATTTGCCCAGGACCCTCTAATTTTGCCCCAGCACCCTCCAAAAGGTTAAATTTCTAGATTCTATGAATATTTAAAATAAATATTTTTTTTTAACTTGGGACAGTCCACGAAGGCTGATGCCTAAGTACTAAAGTACCGTGGGTGTCTTAAGTGTAGTGAGTGGGAGTTTGTTTACACGGCACTTAAATATTTAGAGATTGGGAGGAGAAGGAAAAACTTCTGCGGGCAGCAAGTTCCATAGTCTTGACACTCTAGGGATAAAGAAACGAAGAAAGCGGGAAGTTCGGGGCCTCTCTAACTGAACTGCAAAAAGATGCATAAAAGTTGCACTACGTGTTGCTTTGTTGGGAGCTGCCAGAGAAGGAATTATACTGGCCAACTCCTCTGAGCAGAAGCCGTGAAAATACCTATAGAAGAGCGATAGATCCCCTACAGCTCGACGATGAGCAAGAAGAGGAAGCCTTTCTGTAAGCGTTGGATCATTAATAAGACGAACGGCTCTTCTTTAAATGGAGTCCAGAATGCTAAGTGTGGTAGGGGATGCCATTCCCCAGACATGAGAACAATCTTCTAAAGAGGGTCTGATTTGGGATACATACAGAGTGTACAGATTGAAAGAAGAGAAATACTTTTTGGCTCGAAGAGGAATCCAAGCTTTTTTGAAGCTGCTGAGGCTATGGATGTAATGTGTTGGTGCCAGTTGAGGTTATTCTCAAAAGTAACGCCGACAAGATTAAACGACTCTTTGTTCTGCAGAACTTGGCCGCTCATATGTAAGGGATGAGCATTGGCAGACTTTTTTCGCAACAGCGAACATGACTGTGTTTTTAAGGCATTAAACTGAACAAGATTTTTGGCGCCCCAATCCAAGATAAATTTGAGGTCTTGTGAAAGAGATATCTGTATTGACCTGCGCTTGTTTTCCAAATCAGAACTACATGGTGGCCCAAGAAATTGAATACTAGAGTGGAGAGTACTATCGTCAGCAAAACTATGAATGGGATTGATTGTGGAAGAGAGAAGATCGTTAATATGTAGAAGAAACAGCGTGGGTGCCAGCACTGATCCCTGGGGCACTCCAGCATTAATTTGGTAGAAGCTGAAGAATGACTATCTTCAGTAACTGATATATGTCGATTAGAAAGGAAACTGAAATCAAGAGCAAAGCTTAGGTGAAAGACCAAGAAGAAAGTTTGTTAAGAAGCCCATCATCCAGACCTGATGAAAGCTTTGGATATGTCAAGAGCAATGATCTGGGATTCACCAAGAAACTCAGGGGAATTGTTCCAGTTGTGTGAGACAAAGGAAAGAAGATCAGCTGTGGATCTCTGTGACAAAATCCATCTGTCTATCATGTAAGATCTTATGTTTTTCCAGATACTTTAAAATTTGGCAATTAATAAATTGTTCCATTACTTTGCAACAACAAAAAGAAAAGATTATGTCATAGTTAAAAGGGGAGAGTTTTGGACCTTTTTTTGTGGACAGTTGACACGTGCAGCTTTTCCAAACTCCCGAAAATCCCGGTCGAAAGAGATTCAAAAGAGGCAAGTAAGATGGGTGCAAGCTCGGGAGAAATTTTTAAGACGATTGCTGGTATGCCATCCAGGCCAGACGATTTTTAGTATTAAGAGAAGAAAGAATACGCTTGATCTGTTTGACTTTAAAAATTATATCGGACATTTTATAAGAAACAAGGGACAATGTTGGTTATTCTCCTTTTTGGTATGCATAAAATAAAAATCCAAAAGGGGTCAAATTTTTGAAAAATTTAAAGTTTCATCCCGGCCCAAAAAAAAGGGGGAAAGTCAGAATTTACCTATTACCCATATATTTCACCCCAGCAACTTCCCAAAACCCCCAATCTATCCCCCAAAGGGTCAAAATTTTTTCACCCCCATCAACATATGATTTAGCATTAGTTTACATTTCTAGCTTTAGGCATGCTTAAATTTTGGTTTAGCAACTTTAAAAATCCCTGAATATATGTTTTTAGAAGAAAAGATGCTTATTTTGTCAAATGAACATGTTTGCACCCTGGTCTTCGGCATATAAAAATTTAAATAAAGCGACATTAAACATCCCTAGATACATATTCTCAGATTAGAAAATGTTTTTTTAATACATTTTCATATACAACTTTTTTTAACCCCTGTTTGACTGGATTTTCACCCTTAAATTAAATTTCTTTGTCATCACATAGCCTTGTAGCTCTTGAAAAACCCTACAAAATAATTTAGAAAGAAACTTTCTATCATTAAAACTAAAGGAGCTATGTTTAAAAACCAATCCATTTTTTTTCGAAAAATTCAAATAGTCCACTTCGGAGAAAAATAATCTACATAGCCGGTATACTTTATACTTTTGCCGGTATAATTTTTGTATGTAATTTTACTTTTTTTCTATTTATATCTAATAAATTGGTTTATAAGATTTGCAATGTTGTAAGGGGTGGTTTTTAAAGATTGAAAATTTGCAAAATAATGAAATTGGTAATATTTCAGGCAATAATATTTTGAATTAATAAATCTAAGTTTATTGTTTTTGTATTATTTTTTTAACTAGCTATAATAGGGTTGATTTAGAGGTTAAAAAATTGTCAAAATGAAATTAATACATATTTAAGCAACGCATTCTAAATTAAATCACTATGATAACTAATCATTTTAGGGTAAATATATATATTTTTTTTACTTTAAGCTCTAACTTTGATTTTTTAGGGTGAAATATTTTGAAATTAAATTCCAAAGTATTCAACAATTATTATTTAACCAATATAAACCAAGTTTTACCCATCTAAAAGTTTAAAATGTTATTTTATAAGTTCTGACAATTAGGCGTACTTTTCACCCTTAAAAAACAAACAGCCCCCATTGGAAATTCCAAATTTTTATGCAAATCGATGCAGGACAAAAAAATTGCGAGGTTTTGTCATTTTTTGAGCTTTATTTTCGGGGCTAGATGTATCACCAAATCACTTTAATTTGTCAAAAACATATATTTTTTTTTTGTAAATCTCAGGAGGGGTGGTTATTTAAGGGTTTGGTTATTATGGTTAAATATTTATTATACCGTAAACTATTAAAATATTTTTATATATAGGAGTCATTTAATAATTTAAAAAAAAACATTTTTTTTTGTAATTTTGTTATTAAAGTTGATTTTTAAGGGTTGGAACGTTACAAATGTAAAGTAGTTATAACTTATAACATGAAAATATATTTATTCTACATATTTAGCTATGATTTTAATTTAAATAATGTCTATTTCTATGGTTTTTTAATTTTTTAGCCTAAGGGGTGGTTTTTACCACCTAAAAATAAAAAGCACACTTTAACATATATAAACTTTGATTAAGAGGGTAAAAGCAACTTAATTCCAAATTTTCATAAAAATTGAAACGGTACCAAAAATTCGGATGTCAAACACCTTTTTTCTTTCCACATACTGTACTATTTGGTAAACATAGGCTTAAACAGGATCGAGCAATTCTGTAACTCTACCACCCTTGCCCGATTTGTATCGGTGGATCTGTATAAAGATATTTAACCAAACTCCTTGAATCACCCTTAAAATTTAGAAATACAATAAAATTTCACTTAATCTAAATCGAAACTTAAGGGAGCGGACTTTGAGATTTATGTTTAAAATTAATGGATTTACCAGACCAAAAGTTTTAATAGCCGCTTGGATACTAAAGACATTTGCAAAGGCAAAACACAAACGAAACTTTTGGATTAGTTGGAAAACACTAATAAAAAAGTTTATGGAAATAAATGTGGTTGCAATCATTATGCTTACGTCCAGGAATGAAAAATGTAAAAAAATTGATATATGTTTTCGAAATCGTACAAGGGCATATTAAGAAATTTGTAATCTACCATAGAAAAAAACAAGAACGTTAAATATAACGCTAAAGTCTTGTATTTCCTTTATTTTTATTATTTTTTTAAATTTAAACACAACATTTCGGTTATTGGTGTATCTCCAACCGTTTCCCAGTGAAAAAATAATTTTAGCGTAAAAACATTTTTTTCTGCAGCCGTACCAAAAACAAAACTTCGGTATTTATTAAATCTTAAGTTCCACTTTATACAAAAATTATACCGAAAGCAACTATTGTCGGGACGATTTTTTTCACTTATGCAACGGTTTTTTTACTTTCGGAACGAGTTTGGATATCTACGTAGGCGGCCTTGGCAACAATATAGGGGAAAGTGGGGTAAGATGACGATATTAAGGAAAACGCTTAAATTAATAACAAAAATATTTATTTAAAGAAGTGAAAATGAAAATATAAAACTACAAATATTAATTAAATTAAGATAAAAAAGTCACAAAAAAAACCACTTTATCTAAAAAAAACACTAAAAACCAAATTTTAGTCATCTTACCCCATACATCGGGTAAGATGACGAACCGTTTAAGATCTTTTGAAAAATGAAATGAATCCCTCTTTGGGGTCCTGGGCCCACCACGAAAAATAAAAAAAATTGGATAATTTTAAAAATGGGGGATCTTTAAACTTTACAACCTGGACAATTGTTTGAATTTCATGCATTCTGATTAAATAGAATTGGGACCACTTCCATTTTAAAGTAGTTTGGGCGTTGACTGATCTAAAGGATTTTCCCTTATATTTCTTTTTTTTATCTTTTTGCTTTTTCATTTTGTTTTATTTCCAAAATTTCTTTACAGGCATCAAAACGGGAACTTTTTCGGTTGGGCCCCCCCAACAGGAGGCATCCATTTCGTTCAGGTTTACGTTACACAATCAAAAAAAGGTGCAGGGAGGAACCCACAGGTTCACAAAAAAAAACCAAAGGGAAGGCCTCTTAGCGGATACTATTTGGTTACTCGACGTTGTCCTTAGGTTAATATTTTTTGGTGTTGGCACGTGGATGGTCGGACTCGTTCGTTTGATGGATCAGCACTAAATTTATATGTATCTTTAATATCTCTAAGAATAAAATTTTTTAACTTAAATCGATTAAACCTCTAAGGCGAGCAACAGATGTGGTTTTTGGGTTTCTCAAGCTGAGATGGTTGGCCCTTCAAACCAATCATTGCTATTTTGGGGTTTTCGTTAAAACTGTGTTGTATTCCTTTTTTTTCAGCAAATTGAAAAGCTTATTACGCACCTATTGAAAGTCCCAAAGGGCCCATTACATTTTATTATTAAACAAATTTGAGTCTGCTGGGGGTTAAAAATATTTTTTAAAACGACCTGCATTTGTGGAATTCCCCCGTATTTTTTTTTTCGATATCCCCCACGTTGCCTTAGGAATTTTTTAATTAATAGCCCCGCACAATTTTAAAATTCTTTTTTCCCGAGCTTTTGCTTTAACCCGAGGGGGTTTTCGTCCCATTTTTTACGGGTTTGGTTTTTCTTTGTACTTGGGCATAAAATAAAAAAACAATAAAATTGTTATAGTTTTTTATACTGAAGGGGAAAACAATATTTATGGTAAAATGACGAATCGTCGCTTTAACTTGTCATCTTGCCCCCATGGATAAATAACTTTATTTTATTATTTCTAAATTAAAATAAAAATCGGGTACTTCCCAGCAGGGGTTGGCTCCCTTTTTACCAATATTTTTTGTAAAAATAAAAATTTCTTACTCATTAACAGGCAAAACCACTAAATACTCTAATAAAAATATTATAGCGACCCTGTAAAAAACAATCGACCACGTGTACGTCAAACTACAAACTCCCGCCGCTTTTTCCTTCCACCCTTAAACGTTTTAAATGTAATTAAAATAATAAATTTAAGGCAAAATTTACATAGTCATTACCCCATTCTCACACCCCTTTTTCACTTGCATTTTTATTATGACCATGCTTGTCATATAAGATTTGACAGTAAAATGGAAACCTATAGTGAAAGTGAAGCCGACTTGATTTCACACGAGATGTGAACTGCAAAACGGGTACTTAGATTTATTTCGGTAAAGTCAAGAGATATCATATGGTTTTTTCATTTAAAAACACAATTTATTTTTAAAATAAACATACAGAACCATTCTTATAGTTCGGGAGTTGGTGAACAATTTTAATTAGTAAATTTTAAAAATAAAGGATTGGGAGGGGGCCACTCCCTTACCAATTCACTTTTTGTTTAGGGGTCCTAGACAATTACAAAAATTTTTTAAAAAGTGCCCCAGAACCTCCCTAAAAATTGTTCGAAACTCTACTACCCCGAGACTGGTGAAACTTTTTGGTATTTTTTTTGAACATTTTGAAAAAGACATGGCACTTTTGGCATTCTGGCTCTCGAACGATTCTTTTTAAAATTAGGTATGTTGTTTTAGATCAATAGAACATCTTTAAATGGACATTTGCAGGCCTAAAGGGTGGCCCCAAAAAATAACTAAGAAGTTTAAGCTTAACTGTTTATTAAGCCCAATAAAAACCAAAAAAAGGTTAAATTTCGTCTAAATCCAACAGAATAATATTTTATATATTTTTTAGAGTTAAAATAATTTGTTTTTAACATTTAATACATACAGGTGGCCCAGTATCGAATAAAAAATATGGATTATGCCAATTAAAATGCTAATATCGTAATATACCTGTATATATTTTTAGAATTATACATTTCTGGCAGTTTATTAAGGAAAATTTTTATAAAATATTTTGGTTTTTGTCCCAAATATACAGGGATATTTGAATTTAAATTTTTGACATATTTTTTAAATGGAATCCTATTTTTTTGATAAATGATGATTTTTCCCGGGGGGTTCAATTAGGGTTGCGGGTTTATTTTGCGGTTCTGCTGCCATTTTTTAAAAAACTGCATGGTTTATAGGGATATTTAATTGAAAAACCTGGCTCCCAAGGTCACAGGTGCTTATTTGTCAAAGTCAAGAATTTTAAAAAAGTTTATTACGAGTACTTTATAATGAGGTTTACCAAAAAACGGTTTAAAAATTATAATTCATAATAAATGAAAAACGCCAGGAAACACAACGAAGATATGTTGCAAATTTCCACCAAAAGTAAAAAAAATTTTTAAAACTGAATATTTGAAGAAACAAAATCTTAATATTAGAAAAAGGCTACGAAATGAGAAAAAACCGGGATGAATTCTAAATTATTTGATATTGCAAGAAAAAGGTTCATATGGACGGATCAGAAACACTGTTTTTAAGTATCTTCCATGTCACGTTTTCCAGTGCATTTAGCAATGAAAAAAAAGGAAACCCTCGTTTTAATATTTTTTCCAAAATTTTAATCCATGAACAAGAAACGATCCTACCCTGTTTCAAACGATTCTTTGACGGATGAAGCTACGTTACTACATCGGAATTTTTTAACGACGAATACGCACAGCTGGGCAAGACAAAATCAGGAAATTTAAGAGATTAAATACCAAGGAGGTCTTCCCTTCATGTCTGGGGTGTATGATAAAAGTATTTAAGACTTAAACTTCTAAACTTCTAAATAGGTACGACATTGCAAGGATCATTAACAAAGCTTAAAAAAAACAAATTAAACCATTATTTTCTACCTGAATCCACATTTATTGTTATTATTACATACATATACATATTACACTATTATTACACATATTACATATTATTATTATTATATTATACACATATTATTATTATTATTATTACACATACATATACATAAACATATATTATATATATACATATATACATATACATACATACATATACATATACATATATATATATATATATATATATATATATATATATATATAAAGAGGAAGGGTAGCCCTTGACTGACTAGTTAAAGAAAAAAAATCTGAAACCAGAGAAATGGAAATGCAGTCAATTAAAAAGGCCACTTTAAATAATTAACCCTTTATTGAAAGAGTCGGAGCTGAAAACTTTTCCCATCAGGACAACTAAAAACAAAGAAATGATTCTGTTAGTGAAACCAACAAAAATAATTCTCCTTTTTACAAAAGTTCTTACCATATGTGAGCTGGAAAACATGAAACAGGTTTAATACCAATGGAAGAACAAAACTCATTCATATTCCTCCTTAAACTACATTGACTTTAACCTAGCTTTAGCACGTGGATCGCTGCCACCTATGTTACTAACAAGACTTTACGGAGTGAAAAGAATATAACAAAAAAGCAAAAAGAATTTATAGTTAAAAACTTACAAAAACAAGTACGATTTTAAAACTTAACGACCAATGTGAGCGCAGTCAGTTGAACAAGAAATAAGAAATTTGATATAATGATTTTAAAACCTTGGATTTTCCATTTTTGTACATTCGGACATAATAGGCCGTATCATGCAGAACTGACAGAGCCATCTGCATAAATTGAGGTAATTATTTATACACTGCTCACAATTGAGAGTTTGCAGATGCATTATTGTGAAGGTTTGAAAACTGATTTTATTTTAAGATAATAATAGGAAAAAATTGAAAAGAAAATTGAATTTCTTGTTTCCTCACTTTTTCTTCATTCCTTTGTAAAATAAACAGGTAAACAATATGATATAAGGAAATGAATACCATTTACAAAGGTTTTAAATTACGATTGTAATATATATGTACCTACAAAATGCAAAGTTTAGATGCTTATTTCCTGAATTTAACGAAAAATTGTCGTTTTTTGGTACGAGAGAATATAATTATAAATGGAGCTAAGATTTTGGATATCACTCCTTTTATTCATAGATTTTGGTTGTAAGTAAATATGTACCATTTCTAGGAAAGTTCTTTTGTACCAATTGTCTGCTCTATCCAAAATTATTGCATTCTGCCAGCTGGACACGCTATGGAGTTTAAGAAAGAATATGAATGAAGTTTTGTTCTTCATTGGTATTAAACCTGTTTCATGTTTTCAACTCACATATGGTAAGAACTTTGTAAAAAGGAGAATTATTTTTGTTGGTTTCACTAACAAGAATCATTTTCTTTTATTTTTAGATTGTCCTAATGATGGGAAAAAGTTTTTCCGAAAGCTCGACTTTTCAATAAAGAGTTAATTATTTAAAGTGACCTTTTCAATTGACTGCATTTCCACTACTCTGGTTTCAAAGTTTATATATATATATATATATATATTACATATTATTATTATTATTATTACATATACATATTATATTATTATTATTATTACACATATTATTATTATTATTATTATTATTATTATTACTATTATTATTATTATTATTATTATTATTATTATTATTATTATTATTATTATTATTATTATTACATATTATTATTATATATTATTATTATTATATATATTATATTATTATACGTTACATATTATTATATATACATATTATTATATATATATATATATATATATATATATATATATATATATATATATACAGGGTGTCCCAGAATATGTAAGACTTTCTCTGAAATCTAATAGAAAACCTAAAACCATTATGACAAACTTTACAAACTCTTTTTCTATGACTCTCTCTGATTTGAGATACAGGCATATTAACGGACAACCCTGGAAATCGTTTTTTTAATACCTTTGAAAATATGGGTTATTAATTTAATATTTTTGAATAGATTTTTACTAGATAGTTCTAAATGAACCCATTAAATCACATTTGGCTTATTTACTTGCCAGGACGGACTAAGTCTGACACAATGATATATATAGCTTTCAACCTTAAACTAAAAAAATCTGATTGACATCGATAAAATCAACTGTTTACTAGAAATAAAATACGTTTGGTAATTTTTTACATTAACAGGGTATTTCCTAATTGTACGTCAATATTTAAGGAGGCAAATTTTGGGAAGAAAACTTCATATAAACGTATCTTCTAAAGGTCTTAAATTTTGAGATACAGGGTGGTAAAATTTTTAAAAATAAGTAATTTATTATTAATATCTGTTAGATATTTTATTGAAATTTGGCATTCATGTACTTTGTATCAAAAAGCATTTTTTAGTGTACCACATTTTTTTATTTGCCAAAATAGGCAGATCAAATTTTGTACGAACGCCACTGGTGGAAATTTTAAAAAGATGTGGTACACTAAAAAATGCTCCTTGATAGATAGTACATTTATGTCAAATTTCATTGAAATATCTAATGTGGTATTACATATATTAATAATAAATTATTTATTTTTAAAAATTTTACCACCCTGTATCCTCAAGTTAAGACGTTTAGGACATACGTTCATATAAAGTTTCTTCTAAAAGGGACCCAAAATTGCTTTTCAAATATTGATCGGTACACTAGAAAATACCCTGTATATCGTAAAAAAATTTCAAACATGACATTTATTTCTCGTAAATGTGGATTTTATCGTGTCGATCAGAATACCAAATTATTAAAATTGCTATTATTGTGTCAGAGCTAGTCCGTCCATGGCAAACTAAATAAGCCAAATATGATTTAATGGGTTCATTTTAAGAAGACTCTTCTAGTAACTATTATATTAAAAAAATATTTAATTACGCCTAGTATTTTAAAAGTTATTTAAACAAATACGATTTCCAGGGGAATCCGTTATGTACCTGTATCTCGGTAGGGGAGGGTCATAGAAAAAAAGTTTATGGAAACTTGTTTAATATTTTAAGATTTTCTATTAGATTCGAAAGAAGGGCCCATTCTGGGACCCCCTGTAAATATATATATATATAAAATATATATATATATATATATATATATATATATATATATATATATATATTTTTATATATATATATATATATATATTTTATATATATATATTATATATATATATATATATATATATATATATATATATATATATATATATATATATATATATATATATATATATATATATATATATATATATAAAATTTATATGTATATATATATAAATATATATATATATATATATATATATATATATATATATATATATATATATATATATATATATATATATATATATATATAAATATATTTATATAGGCCCCGCATCTCACCTCCCATCTTACGTAGCCATTTATTATTCACTGTAAAATTTTCTTTTTTTGCAGACGTTACCTTTAACCCACGGTGATTTTAGGAAAATAATTTTGGTTATACAGGGTGTCAAAAAAAAGTGTGACGTCACGATGGTGCATTTTAAATGAATGCTCTGTTTTTTTTTGTATATTTAGGTACCCTTTTGTCATTTATATTCCCTAAAATTTTGTCATCATCGGTTTAGTAATTTCAGAGAAAAAAATAAATATAAAAAAAGTTTGCACCATTAAATTTTAAAAAAATGAATAAAAATACCAATAGTGTTTGGGATTAATAGAACTAAACAAAAACTTTTTAAATAACGGATATCAGTCGCTTGGGGTCATGTTTGGTTAATTTGAACTGAAGGGTGTCCCTGTTTTTTTTTAAAATGTTAGTTTTAAGAATTAAAACAAACATTTTTCTAATTATAACCCTATCGAAATTTCTAACACATTGTTATTCGTTGAAAACTTTTTGGCATCTTTTTTAATAGTAATACCATGAATAAAAATGATAGGTTTATGAAAACAATTTTATTGGAGTTTATTTAATTACATAATCTTATTTTGACGTATAAAAAAAATTCGAGTAAATTATTATTATTTATTAATTAAATTAAATTAATTTAAAAAAACCCTTTTAAATAATAAATAAACGTAATTTTTAATTTTGGCTAACATTTATGTAATTTTTTAACCAATTTCTAGGTAATAATTAACGTTATTGGGAAACTTAATGTCAATAAATTGTTTTTCGTAGCCACCTACCGTTTTTATCTAGTGATATTACTATCGAAATAGATGCCAAAATGAGTTTTCAACGAATAACTTTTAAGGTTTTTGGGATTTCGATGGGGTTAAAAATTAAAAATGTTTATTTTTTAATTCTGCATCTAACGACCAAAAAATACACAGAGCCTCATATTTAAAATAAGAAAAATAAAGGCTTTAAATTTAAAAGTTTGATACTAAATTTTGGACCCCCTGTACAGTTCGAATTAACCAAACATGACCTAAGGCCCGATATTACGTTACTTAAAAGTTCCTTGTTTAGTTCTATTAATCAAGCACATTAGTATTTTTATTCATTTTTAAATGCAAACAGTTTTTTTTTATTTTATTTTTTTCTTTAAGTTACTAAAAAAAAAATTTTTAAAAATATAAATAAAAATTAAAAAAAAAAAATAAATTTTTAAAAAATTGGAAATTTTTTGACACCCTTTAACCAAAAATTTTTTTGACCGGGAAATAACCCAAAAAGAAAAATTTTCTTTTAAAAAAATGGCCAAAAAACATAGTTGGGGTTTAAATGTATTAATTAATATTTTTAAATTTTAATAAAAAATAAATATATAATATTATAAAAAATTAAAAATTAAAAAAACCCCTAAAAATGTAAACCCTTTAAATTGTTTTTTCCTAAATTCCCCTGCAAGAAACTTTCCACTTTGCCGTTAAGGGGTTTTTTTGTTAATTAAAAATTTTTTAAAAAATATTTTTTTATTTTTAAAAAATTTTTAATTTTTTTTGTAGAATTTTTTTAATTTTTTTCCTAATTTTAGCCTTTTGGAAAAAAAAAAAAAAAAAATTTCCCCGAAAGGTTCGGCCCGCCCTAGTTTAAAAAAAAAGAGTAACCCTCGCCCTGGGGCGAACCCCCAAAAAAATGAAAACTTTAAATAATTAATTTTTTTTTTTTAATTTTTATATATATATATATATATATATATATATATATATATATATATATATATATATTATTATATTTTTATATAAAATAATAATATTATTTTATATATATAATATATTAAAATAATATATTATTAATATATATATATAAATTTTTTATATTAATATATATATATAATATTATTATTATATAATATATATATTTTTTTTATTTTTAATATTTTTATATATATATATATATATATATATTTTATAAAATTGTGTATTTAAACACTACGGCGCGCGTTGTGTTAACTTTAAAAATATTAAGTGTAATAACAATAAATAAAATGTACATTAATATTGCACAACTTCTATGCAACAAATACTCATAAACAAATGCAAAAAAATACACAATTTGTTCGTAATAAAACTCTTAGGTGAATTACACAATCTGATGGTGTTTTAATACACATATTGTTTTTGTAACAAGTGTTGTAAACATTCTCAAAACAATTTGTGGAAGACTATCTACATTTGTTGAATAAAAATTCACACATTTTGAAGAGTGTAAAAAATAATTTTAAATATGGTTTTTTAATATCACAGGGTGCCCGATAGTTCGCAGATAGCTTACCTGTTCCAAATATACTTAAAATGGTAGTAATAACTAGAAATTCCAAAACACCAACCATCTTAAAACACTGTTTTCTACTGCAAAAAATGTTCAAAGTATTAGTTTACTCTGAATTATCTGCCACCTGCTTTTAGCTCATTTTAACAAAAAACAATGAACAGATTTCTGATTGTGTCGTCTTAATATATTTACAATAATTATCTTTAACAAACATTAGTTGAGAGATCTTCATGACGCACCCAGGCTTAAGTTAAGTAAATTGTGAAAACCAACAGTTATTCACTTTTAAATACATACGCACATAAAGATATGTGAAAAGGCGTAAAATTATTTGAAAAATCACTTGTAAAATGTTTGACTAATTCTGATAAAGCTTAACGTTTTCTATAATTACCCTATTAATATTTATTTGTTTTAACTTATTTTTTAATTCATCAAATAGATTAGCATATGCGTTGAGAACAGGATCGGAAAAAAAAACAAATTTTTCTATCGTTTTAGGTTGGCAATGCGAATATCCCTACATATTATTAAATTTTGTTTTTAGATTTAAGTTGGCTGATATAAAAATTTCAGTCAGGACCGTACCGAGGGAAGGATGTTTCAAAATTTTAATATCTTAAAAAAATTGTTGTTAGATTACAATATCTAAATTAAGCAGTATTTTTTCTTGCTGTTTATATATTTGCATGAATTGTTAAAGCTTGATGTTTGGTCATAATATTTTATTAAAAACTATCATTTTCGCTAAGCCACAAAATAAAAAAGTACCGTTTCTGCTACATCGAAAAGAACTTGAGGAATTTGAAGCAGTGCCTATATTTTCAAAGTATTACTGACAATAGAACAAGCCTGTATAGTGCAGATTAATAGTTATTTATTAAGTGTTTGTTGTTCAAAAATAGTTTACACTATTTTACACTTTTTGTACTTAGTCCTACACTTAGTCCTAAAATACACCACATCATAAACAGGCGCCTGTGACTTTAGGGGCACCTTTCGAGACGGATTTACCCGTTTCGGTCGGCGCACCTTTGTCTGCTTGTGACCTTGGGTGGCACCTCTTAAAACGGATTTATCCGTTTCGGTCAGCGCACCTTTGTCACTTTTTTCCTATGAAAGCGGTTCTGTCCGCTTTCTGTTTGGAGCTATGGAAGTAATAGTCCACCACGGCAGAGCCCCGCATTACCGTAGTAAGGCTAGATACTCTGAGCGGTCTCCCTGTATCTCAGAGGCACCGTTGGGGACACCTGTTTAAGGCACAGAATGTCATTCACTCATCAGCATGGTATGCTAACACCTCGAGTTAAACCTTGTGTTCGTCTTAGCTTCAGATCCCGTTCCATACGGGCCCAACCACGACAACAACGCGCGAACACAGCGATTGGGAATATATATACAGGGTGTTTCAAAAAACATGGACCATCGCTCGTGGGGTAATTCTTTACTAAAAAATAATAAAAAAAACTCCTATGCACATGGGTCCGGAAACGCATGGTTTCCGAAATACAGGGAGTTAAAGTTTAAATTTTTTTTTTCAATTTTTTTCAAATGACCTAAATACCACTCAACCGATTTTAATGAAACTTAAAACTTGAAAGTGTATTAATAAAGTGCATCGTTTTAAGTAAAAATCTGCTTACAGCTGCGGCAGTGGCGTGCGTACGGGGTAACTGTAAAAATGTATTTAGAGAAAGAATATGTGCGCCACTGACTTTTGCCAATTTTAATGCACCAGTTATGAAGCTTATTACATAAGCCACAAAAGTTACCTCTTGGTGTTTTTTCGTTTAGGGTTTCCCTTAGCAGATATGGTTAATTTTATAAAAATGTGCAAAGTACCCATTCGTCGGCGTAATGAAAAAAGTAATCGTACAAACACCATGATTATTCAAAACTATTGTTTTTGTACAATACACAATTGACTTAAAGCTAAAGAAAATGTTGAAAGTGACCACCATTAGCGTTGTTACAAGCATTTAACCTTCTCCGCAAAGATCTTCTTACTCTTCTGCAAATATTGTGATCTTCTAATGATGACAAATGCATTTTCTATTCTTTCCAATAATTCTTCTCGTTTATTTAATGGTGTTTTATAAACTATTTCTTTTAAATGACCCCACAAATAAAAATATAGTGGATTCAGGTCCGGAGATCCAGGTGGCCATGGCACTGGACCTCCACGACCAGTCCATCGGTGACCGTATGTGTCAGCTAAATATGTTGGAACCGCATTGTACCATTTCTCACAAAAAGTAGTAGTAACTTCGGCAAATCATTTTGAAAAAAATTTAAATATGATTCCTGTTCAAGACGATTCGGTGGAACAACAGGACCAATTATGTGATTTCCAATAACACCAGCCCAAATATTGATGGAAAATTGATACTGCGTCAATAATTGATACTAAGTCAATTGTGTATTGTACAAAAACAAGAGTTTTGAATAATCATGGTGTTTCTACGATTACTTTTTTCATTACGCCGATGAATGGGTACTTTGCACATTTTTATAAAAATAACCATATCTGCTAAGGGAAACCCCAAACGAAAAAATACCAAGAGGTAACTTTTGTGGCTTATGGAAAGTTCATTCTGGTGCATCAAAATTGGCAAAAGTCAGTGGCGCAATATTTTTTCTCTAAATACATTTTTACAGTTACCCCGACGCACGCCACTGGCGCAGCTGTAAGCAGATTTTTTACTTAAAACTATGCACTTTATTAATACACTTTCAAGTTCTAAGTTTCATTAAAATCGGTTGAGTGGTATTTAGGTCATTTGAAAAATTTAAAAAAAATGAAATTTTAACTTCCTGTATTTCGGAAACCATGCGTTTCCGGCCCATTTGCATAGGACTTTTTTTTATTATTTTTTAGTAAAGAAGCCCCAACTGGTCCCTGTTTTGTGAAACACCCTTTTTTTTTTTTTTTTTTTTTATATTAATATATATATATATATATATATATATATATATATATATATATATATATATATATATATATATATATATATATATATATATATATATATATATATATATATATATATATATATATATAATGGCGCAAAGATCTACCCAGTGTACAAATTTCAGCTCTTCTCAGTCCGCCAGCTAAGAGATAAATGCTAAAATAAGTTACGAATCTCCTATTTTCTTACGCGCCCTGTATTATTAGAAGTTTATAATAAAATACCAGAAAAATATTTAACCTCTTACTTTCAAGTTGTCAGATCAATGTCACATCATTTTTTAAATAATGAACTACTCAAATCAAGAAAAATCACTATTATAAAATGGTTTTATCAGGAAAATAGTTATCGGAGAGTAGCGGACATGTTTGCAGCCTATTTTCCCAATAGGCCAATACCAAGTAAATCGACAATAGAACAGACGATAAAAAAATTTGAAACTACAGGCACAGTATTCAATAATTGCAAATGTGAAGAAAATCGACGTGAAAATCAGAGACAAATTGTACAAAACGAAAGGGATTTAGACGTGATACTATGTGTAGAGGAGGCCGAAGGAAACATTAGCACGAGACAACTGGAGGACATTCCTGGACAAGACCACATCACAATATCTCGAATTTTAAAAAGATGTAAATACCACGCTTACAAGTACGAAAGACACCAAAAATTAAAGACGGAGACGAAATACGACGACAGGAATTTTGTTTGAGATGATGGAGAGGACAAACACTGACAGAGGTTTTTACAAAATATTTGCTTTACTGACGAATGCACTTTTACATTGAACAACGAACCCAACATTCAAAATTGCCGGTACTGGAGTAACGAAAACCCAAATCGCTTTGTTGAGACAAGAACTCAATATCCACAAAAATTAATAATTTGGAAAAGGAATTTTCGAGCACTAACTTTATTTATCCCCTTGGACCATTTTTCCTTGACCGAAACGCCTAAACCCGGATTTTTTCTATGGGGACATTTAAAAACTAAGCTTTATACCAATAAAAATATGAAAATTTAGACCAGCTAAGGAATGCTATTTCCGCTGAATGTGCCAGAATATCGATGTACCAACTAAGCCAACGTAAGAAATGAGTTTTATAATCGTTTGGGTTATTGTCTGGCAGTTAATGGAGGAATATTTGAGCATTTGATTAAATCCTGATATTTTCGTCATAAATTGATTTCTAAATGTAGACAAATTTGTTTTATTGTCTTGCGTAACTGTGAGTGCATGTGTTGGAATTAGCTGTAAACTAAAATGAAATGCGAGGATTCTTTTGAAATCCCGTATAAAATTGTTCAGTTTTGGCAATGACATTATAAATTAATGATCTAAATTTTACTGATAAATCGATATGGTGTTTTTATTATTGATTTCTAGAGTACAGGGTGCATAATGAGATACTAAGTTGCAAAAAGCATTTAAGCAGTTTACTCTTTACTGGTTGGTTGAAAAATGCTCAAATTTTTTATTTTGGGTGGAACTTATTGTGCTCTTTCAATAAATCCTAATAGGGATTTTTTTAAAATAATTAGGGAGCCAATATTTGACTACTTCAAAATTTACATGGGATTCCCTATGTCCCGCTCGCGGAGCAACACCCGGTATATATATATATATATATATATATATATATATATATATATATATATATATATATATATATATATATATATATATATTTATATATATATATATATATATATATATATATATATATATATATATATATATATATATATATATATATATATATATATTTATTTATATATATCGAGATAGCCACAACAGATTAAAAAAGCACGATTCCTCTTTCCAGCACGAATATATCCAATTCAAATCTGTATACTGTGTATGTATCTGTATGTATTTCAAATCAAATCCTCCTTGAAATATTATTCTTAAATCTGGAAAATGACGTCTTCTACATTATTGACTTAATTCAAAAAAGGGCTCTTTGCCTTTATAATAATCCAACCTTTTGGCTGCTCCTAATAGAGCAACGCGTTGTGCCACTCTTATGCATGCCTTTACAATCCATCTTGCCAGGCACCCAAACTTCCCACCTTTTTTGTTCCTTTATCTAGGAAGTGTCGAAAGTGTTGAACCTACTACCTGTACTTGCAGATGTACTTCCTTTTTCTTCTAACCTCCAAATATTTAAATTCCGTGTAAATAAACTACCTCTTAATTAACTCATGACACTCACGGTACGTTAGTTTAGGCTTAAAGCCTTTGTAATTGTCCAAGAACAAAAAAAAAAGATTAAACGATTAAATATATTTAGTGATGAGCGAGACCGGTCTTTTGGTCTTGGTCTTGCAGCAAGACCAAGACCGAGACCAAGACCAAGACCGCCTTCTCGCTTGCAAGACCAAGACCAAGACCGAGGGGTGCAAGACTACGCAAGACCAAGACCGACCTGCAAGACTCTTGCACTTTTGTCACTTTTTTTTAAATTATAATATTCAATTTTTATATTCAATATACAGAGGTATTTCATACAGACATGACAAAAAATGTGTCGAGAACTACCTAAAAAGGCGATTATTTTATGAGTAACAGGTTTTTTAATAAAATAATAATAATCGATCACTTCGTTTTTTAATAAAATTATCTAAAAACGATAACTAGTAGATTCAGTAACATGTTTCAAAAATAATAAAATTGTGACTCAATGGTCCGACAAAGCTCGATATCTCCAAAACCGTTTACGACAGAGAAAAACTAAGAGTACAAAAGTTATAGAAGCTGAAAATTACTTACCTATTCCTAATGTTTTTTTTTAATTAGGTATCTAGTGATGCCACTTACTGGATCAAAAATTTCCATCAAGGAAAACATTATTTTTGTGCCACACTGTAAGAAGTGGCATCATTAGATTGCTCCTTTAAACTAAAATATAAATGTAAAAGTGATGGTTTAATAAAAATATATTTGTCATTTTATATAGGAATACGTTTAATATAAATGGATTTTAAATTTCACTTCCGGTTTAGACGGAAAAGTCAAAACAATGCCAAAAGTATAATGATGACGTCATTTTTGTCAAAACCGAAAATGATATATAAAAAACCATCTACGTCGACATTGTACCTTTATGACAGTTTAAGAATTTCCAGCATAATATACAGGGAAGCACTTTTTTTAAATGAATTTTTTGCTATAATTTTTCTATTTTAGGTTAAAAGCTAAAAATAAGGAAGTTTTCTTGAGTGGTAGTGGATTTTTTGGAAAATTCTGAAAGAGAAAATAATTTTACATTTTACGCCCTTTTTTCTATAATTTTTGTATATTCAGTTTTTTACCATTATGAACGGTTTCGGATATATCGATCTTTGTCGCACTATCGAGCCACCTTGTATATGCAGAATGTTTATAAAGTATTTGTACAAACTTTGTACGGCAAATGTTTGACTAATTTGAACATAGAAAGTTTATTTGAACTGAAAAGCTTTCTAAATACCTTTTTTTTTTTAATTAGAAACCAATGTTTACACATGAGAATCATTTTCATGGAAATTTCACATCTGGTTGAAATTAAAAGTTTTTTTTCTGCCCTCAGAGTACTCAGTATTGTAATTTTATATGCTTCTTCAAAGAAAATTTAAATCTTTCCTATCACTAAAATGAAGCGCTATAAATAAATAAACCCCTACATTTAAAATATCCCTTTTAATCAAATAATTTAAATGTACATGTAAGGTTAAAATTTAATATAGTCTCCATCTTTATTTATTTGTAAGTATTAAAAAAATATATATTTTACTTAAGATTGCTTAGTTTAAATTATTACTACCAAAAAAGACAAGACCAGCAAGACTCTTGCAGCAAGACCAAGACCAAGACCGGGTGGTGCAAGACCAAGACCAAGACCAAGACCTTCTTTGGGCTTGCAAGACCAAGACCAAGACCAGACTTGCAAGACCAAGACCAAGACCAAGACTAGCCCGGTCTTGGTCTTGGTCTTGCTTTGCTCATCACTAAATATATTGATTAATCACACAAAATTGTATTTTTAAAATTTACGTTTTTATTGCAACCGTCATAAATTGCATTATTTTACATTAGTATACATTTGTTTTTAATTTATTTAATGTTACGTCCCTGTCTAGACATGCATACTAAATCGCAGTTTCTTTAAAAATAAATTAAAAATCACCCAATTTATTGACAGAAGATAACGGGAAATGACTTTTGTTTACAGTTAAATTACCAAATTTCCTAATTTTTAGCGAGATAGGGCTTGATTTATAGGGTCATCAAATCGTGTTTAGATACCCATCCTCTCCGTCATGTTTGCTCAACTATTTACATACTTATTAGAGATAATCTAAAGTAACCTAGGCCTAGATTTTATGGCTTTTCACTATAACTACAATAACGACAAAAATTACATGCCATACTTACTTAAAAAATAAGTAATAGGTATGTATGTTTAGCGCCTGCAATGTTAAGTTGTATAGTCTAGCCAAAAAGTTTAAAGACGTATTAAATAGAGATAAAGCTCCTAAAAATATGAGCGATAGCTTATTTGATCCAAAATGATGTCTAGAAAAATAAGTTTGAAGAATTTTCTAGCACGCAAAACATTTCAAAAGTTATTTACAAATTAATTTGCATAAAAAAGGTTTTTTAATAACTCCGAAAAGATTAACAGTTAAGGATTTTAAAAAAGGCTGCTTAAGGACAGAAAAATTTCAAAAAAAGGTCTCGACTCACCATTATTTGTAATTTTAATTTAATGCTGAAAATAGGCATCCCCACGACATTTTTGGCTATAATTTTTTCAAGGTATTAAATATTAATTGAACATTTTTAAAAAATGATGGTATATTCAGAACGCTCCAACGAATTCATTTCCGTGGAAAATTTGACATAAAGTTAATTCTTTAACAAGTTAGACTATTGTTTAACAAAATTGTTTCGAACTTTTTCTTCATTGTACATTAAACAAGTGTTTAAATAATTGTCGTAAAAATGTTTTGCTTCGTGGAGCCCTTCTTATATATTTAATATACATACTTAACAAAATTACGCCATAAAAGTTTTAAAAAAGTTAATCCTGTTTGTAATAATTTTATACCTTTGACAAAAAATGAAAAATTAGAGTTATATTGTTAAAGATATAATAGCATATTATGTATCAAGGGTGTCCCCTTTGAAATCATAATGCCCTGAAGGTTCGAAATAAGCCTCGAGGGCCTCTGGCCCGAGGCTAGATTTCGACCTGATGGGCATTATAGTCCAAGTAAACCCGTGGTGCATCAATGCTTTATGTTTTACCCAAAAAGAGTTTTTCAATGACTAATTACATTATTTATTCGCAATATAAAAAATAAGTTGCACCTGTACCTGTATACGTAAGAGATAATGACTGGTGTTAAGTTTGACTTTGATGTTTCTGTCAGTTAGTCAGTTGGCATTTTTATTTAACGATTTGCTCCAAATGGAAGAAATTCCACAAAATATAAGAGAAAAGGCCATAAAAGCGACCGAAAATCTTTTGCCAGTTAAATCAAGGCAACAGATGATCGGGAGTATGGCATATTTGGTATTTGGAAAGATGCGAACGCAATTCTTCAAATAGCCGAAAACGTTTTAATGGCATATTTCCAGGAACTGGTAAGTTATTGATTTTATTTTAATACATATGTTTAACAAACTTTATTATTTTTAGTCGGAAAAATACAATCCGAACTCTCTCTGGACCAAGTATTCCACCCAAGG